>JAOTOM010004691.1:0-252500 GCA_034440615.1 Ashinkailepas kermadecensis | reverse complement strand
TACCGATGAGGTACACCTTTCTTTTTCGATGTTAAGTTTTGGATCGTTTCACACGCTGCTTTCCCTATTATTTTGGTACAAGTTTATATGTGGAAACTTCAGGTGAATTGCTCATTTGCATCAGCTTCCCCAAATGAAGTCAAGGTCACAACCCATGAGAATTACCATTTTTTCCGGTATTGCTGGTCATGCATGCAAGTGCTTTCTTCTAATCATCCTGTCTCCACTAAATCGATCTGGCTGATATCAGATATAGTTCTGGAGGTTAAGAATGTTTGCAATGTGTCATGTTCTGCAGTAATAGTGAACTGGCAAATGATTCGGATAAAGATATTTTCCCCGGATTGAGACTATTCCTCTCTGCAGTTGACAGTCCCGGAAACACAATTTCGAACGGTTCCTCTCTTTCCTCTGTCAACATGAGCCAGCACGGCTCCGGTACCCTTACTATATGCGTCACAGGTCCATCTGACACAGGTCATTGCGTCATAGGTCAATCTAACACAGGTCACTGCGTCATAGGTCAATCTAACAGGTCACTGCGTCCCAGGACGTTTTGCCAGTTTCAAATGGGAAGGTTTTCCGAGCGAAATCTTTCTGAACTCAACACACCGATTGTAATAAAATGTTGCATGAGGAAAGACATGATTGCTGCAATTGCACACACGGCATTTCTACCGGATGCATCCATTCTGTCATAGCCACGGGATCCTGCAATAAGCAGCAGGCCCGGGACATGGTCGCGTACTTTGTTCATTCAATTCCAACCTTAGCAAAGCCAGCATTACAGCACATTTGAATCACCATAACATACCAGGGTTCGTCGTCTGTAGGACAGGGCCATTCGATGGAGGACAGGAAGGGCAAGAAGATGCTTGACTACCTGTGGTGGCAAGTGATCAGCGCCGTCCAAGTGATGCTTGACATCTTACGGAATGGTCAGAACATTTTGAATTGCAAAAACGTGTGTTCATTTCATTCTAGAGGCAGAAGCTAAATGCAGGAAAATCGCGAAAGCACCAAATGAACAGCCTAAGGGTAGACAATCGGAGCTACGTATGGTATTGTGCGGTCGGATTAAGAACTGTGAGGTTAATTAATGACGAATCATACTTCACCTACAGCGCTGTCGTGCAAAACAAAAATTGTATGTGTGTTGCCAAAGTGAAACTTTACAATAGAGCGATTTTGGGGGTTTTGCAAGCACAATATGGGACGAGATTGGTATCCTTGGATAGGTCAGATAAAATCAACCTTTGCATATGTGTTAGGCTCTCAACATGTATGTACACGTGCTATGAAATTGTTTCGACTGTTGGGTCTAGTCAGAGGCATGAGGACATGGGCGTCCGAACCTGAGGGCAGAGGGGCAGCACCCCCTCCCCCTGACCCATCCACACTTGGGATAATTTTTCATTGGCGTTGTATGAAAAGTATCGACTTCAAAATGGCTCTTGTCCCCCTCAACTGTGGGGCAGTTCCTGCGCCCATGCATCAGGATGACATTCCGCGGAGGCGTATGGTATGTGGGAAATCAGCGACCGAACCTCATGTACCAGCGAAGCCACGTTTATTTGGCAAGTCAAATCCCCATGTGTCACAACATGCGTCAAAGGCTATGCACAGGCACAGCAATATCACTTTTTTCTTGTTCGAAGAAATTGTCCCAAGAGGCGGAATATGCAGGACACGTCCAAAGCAAAGGTGGATTTCAAATACACAATTCTGAAGATTCAAGAGAACACAATTTAGTTGATAGTTTTTTTCGGACATCAAGAGGACAGGGTAGTATATATCCATATTCGATGCCCTATCCGATCCTGATGTCTAAGAATCTTTCGTGACTCATTATTTTGCCTGAAGAATAGTACTAACGATGCCCTTATCAAACCATATCATGAGACAATTCCTTTCGGGTACCGAAAACGCTAAAATTTTCAAACGTCAAAAACAACGATTTTCTTCTCCAAGGACACAAGGAAGTAGTCTTCCACTGTTCTCCCCTGAACCAATGTCGGAAACTTCAGATATGTTTTACATATTTATAAATTCTTCTTGAACTTGGGTGGAATATGCCACATTCTGAACAATGAATCAACATCCGGCTCAAAGAAGTAGTGAGCCATCTTGCTTCCAGATGCGTGCTTGTGAAGTCTTCATGCCCCGTGTCTAACAGCATCTCGTATATAAATATGCGCATGCTTCATGGATCAGATTACCTGAATTGGAAACTCCTCGTCGGCGCCTTTCATCTGCGCGAATCAGCGGCACCAACCTGCCACTTAGCGGACGTTAAGTAAAAACACAAATGCGGCCGGTTTTAGGCCGTGCGGCTATTGGAGTTCGGAGTACACATTTCGTGTTTGGTTTTTGTTCTTCATTTGATTCAGCCATTGCAGGAGGTTTGCATTAGCCTTTCACGATACATAATTGATCCAGGAACCATATCGTTGATTTGTGATTGGTTTTACGACACATCGACCGTTGAACGTCCGTGAAGTTGGCAGGAGTTCGATATTCATATTCAGCAGAAATCGACGACCCCTTCGATTTCGCCCAAACTCGGTGAGACTGTAGTCCCAAGGTCCCTGACCCACCATGCAGACGCATTGCACGGGGCATCGGATAGTTTCACCTCCAGAGGTCAACATAGGTCAACCATCCAATAATGCTCGAATGTCTAAGTTAGATAGCCCATTCGATCCACAACGACACGCTGATTCTGAAACTGAACGTCTTGAACTGACATGACCTCTGACCTGGCAAGGTCACATGGCCCATTGACCGTTGAAATTTCGCTTTAGATTTGAAGCGTTATTAATTTGCTTTCCTCCAATACGACTTGAGCATGCCAACTAATGACAGTCACATGCTCCATCGTCACATATAGGTCAAAGTCGAATATCGAACTGGAACTCGTTCACCTCTGGAGGTCACATCTTTCGATGCCCTGGGAAACGGCGTGAGTTGTCGACCTATTTTTGCATTGCATAAGTTTGTGGAAATTTTAAAACAAATCGAAGGGGTCGCGATTTCCCGTCCCGCACGGTCCCATGCTAAACCCTATGGGAAATTAACCATTTGGTCCAAAACTAATTTTATCGGAACATATTTTGAGATATCTCCGAAATTGATCGGACGTCAATGATTCTAATGCCACCGTTGGACTGCCCACGTTATTGGCTTTACACCTATGTGTCTTTAATACACATTCCATCATGTGAACTGCTTGACCTGACATGACCTCTGACCTGGCAAGGTCACATGGCTCATTGACCGTTGAAATTTCGCTTTAGATTTGAAGCGTTATTAATTTGCTTTTTTCCATTACGACTTGAGCATGCCAACTAATGACAGTCACATGCTCCATCATCACCTATAGGTCAAAGTCGAATATCGAACTGGAACTCGTTGACCTCTGGAGGTCACATCTTTCGATGCCCGGAAACGGCGTGAGTTGTCGACCAATTTTGCATTGCATAAGTTTGTGGAAATTTTAAAACAAATCGAAGGGGTCGCGATTTCCCGTCCCGCACGGTCCCATGCTAAACCCTATGGGAAATAACCATTGGTCCAAAACTAATTTTATCGGAACATATTTTGAGATATCTCCGAAATTGATCGGACGTCAATGATTCTAATGCCACCGTTGGACTGCCCGCGTTATTGGCTTTACACCTATGTGTCTTTAATACACATTCCATCATGTGAACTGCTGACCACAGACCCGACCGGCAAGGTCACATGGCCATACCGTTGAAATTTCGCTTTAGATTTGAAGCGTTATTAATTTGCTTTTTTCCATTACGACTTGAGCATGCCAACTAATGACAGTCACATGCTCCATCATCACCTATAGGTCAAAGTCGAATATCGAACTGGAACTCGTTGACCTCTGGAGGTCACATCTTTCGATGCCCCGGGAAACGGCGTGAGTTGTCGACGTGTTTTGACATTGCATACGTTTGTGGCGATTTAAACAAAATCGAGGGGGTCGCGATTTCCAGTTCCTCACGGTCCCATGCTAAACCCTATGGGAAATGAACCATTGGGTCCAAAACTGATTTTTTCGGAACATATTTCGATATATCTCCGGAATTAATCGGACGTCAATGATTCTAATGCCACCGTTGGACTGCCCATGTTATTGGCGTTACACCTATGTGAGTTTCATACACATTTCATCATGTGAACTGCTTGACCTGACATGACCTATGGCCTAGCAAGGTCACATGGCTCATTGACCGTTGAAAATTCGCTTTAGATTTGAAGCGTTATTAATTTGTTTTTTTCCATTACGACTTAAGCATGCCAACAAATGACAGTCACATGCTCCATCATCACCTATAGGTCAAAGTCGAATATCGAACTGGAACTCGTTGACCTCTGGAGGTCACATCTTTCGATTCCCGGGGAAACGGCGTGAGTTGTCGACGTGTTTTGACATTGCATACGTTTGTGGCGATTTAAACAAAAATCGAAGGGGTCGCGATTTCCAGTTCCGCACGGTCCCATGCGTTAACCCTAGGGGAAATTAACCATTGGGTCCAAAACTGATTTTATGGGAATATATTTTGATATATATCCGGAATTAATCGGACGTCAATGATTATAATGCCACCGTTGGACTGCCCACGTTATTGGCGTTACAACTATGTGTATTGCATCCACATTCCCGGAATGGGAATGTTAATAATGCATGGGAATGTGTGGGAAGTAATGCTGTGGGGAAAAAAATACGTAATTTGTCATAACTCGTTAAGCGTGTGTGCTACGTGGTACATGATAGCAGTTTCAGAATCAGCGTATCGTTCCGGATCGAATGGGCTATATTGCTTATATATTCTGGAATTCTTGAATGGTTGACCTATGTTGACCTCTGGAGGTCAAACCATTCGATGCCCCGTGAAATGCGTCTGCATGGTGGGTTAGGGACTACCGTCTCACCGAGTTTGGGCGAAATCGAAGGGGTCGTCGATTTCTGCTGAATATGAATATCGAACTACAACTAACCATCTAACTTCACTGCCAACTAACTTCACGCAACCTGCCAACTAACTTCACGGACGTGACCGTTGAGTCATGTAGCGTCGCCATTCTCTCACGCCGATTGGCCGCGGGCGAAGAGTAACGAAGGTGAGACTCGAACCCACAATCTCTCGATTGTGGGACTGGCAACTTACCCCCAGACTACTCGTCCCCATCCCTATTGTCCCTTCCTTAACGACAAATGGATAAGTGAAAGGGCCAAAATAACACCCAATATTTTATATTTTGCTGAAAATGTTTATATGGGGTTATTGTCGGGGCCGAATCCAGCTGTGCCATTTTAGAAAGATCAGGTCAACGGTCAAGGCGTTATAGCCTAAGGCATTTTTGAGATGTCACCTAACAAGGGTGTCTTTTGAGGTCTTTAACTTAATGAAGAACAATCTGAATTGTGCAACAGTATGTATCGGTTAACTCACAATGGCCCCATTGCATCTTCTGGGTATATCGAAATCTTTGTTTACGGGATATTTGAAATCGTGACATCGTGACCTAAGGTCACGTGACCTATTTTACCTTTTTGGACAGTCACAATACAATTTGAAAAAGTGCAGATATGAAGTTCGATGTCTTATCTTCGAAAGCAAAAAAATGGTTCTGCTCCCAAAACTCTACATATCCGTTCAATGTACAGTTGTTTTTGCGCTAGTTTATCGTGGCCTGTATATATATATAGATATATATATATATATATATATATATATATATATATATATATATATATATATATATTTTAAAAACGCCATATTGCTGGAATATATGGCTTTTGACGTTTCAGACACGTGATGGGATGATAATGTTAGTCATCTGATCTTGAATGTTGTGTTGCATATGTGTTCTAACTCGTGGGGTAAAGGGTTAAACAAAATGGCAGAAATGTAAACTTGAACAACTTGAACATGTAAAATGGATGGTAGAGGGAGCCTACCAATATCAGGAACAAGCCCTTTATTTTGCAGGCACTTGATGGTGAGCCTGCCGGAAATGGCACATTGTTGGGCAGGACGATTATTACTGGGTCGTTTAGGATACCCTTTCATGAAGCTAAAGAATAAGTCTTTCAATTAGAATACGTCAAAGTACCCTATATTTCCATAAAATATGCAAGATAGCGTAGAAAACGTCGGTAAAATTGGGTGTAAACCAATGGTGAAGGGAAACCTTCAAGCCTGCTGCCAAACAACTTTGTGGGGGCAACAGACTAACGCAATCATATTCTGTGCAGATACCTATTGCAGTGCAGAACCTGGGTGCCATGTTGCAGTTAGGTGATGTGTGTGAGGTATGTGATTCAGGTTGTGTGTGCATCATGCTGATGTGGATTGAGGTATTATGCACTCATTGCTTTGCATATGCATTGACAACCATTCATCTCGTTAATCTGTTTGATTCAATTACTTTATGCACATGCACGTTCATTTATCTGTATATTTATCCTATATATCAACCATTACAGTGCATGACGAATGATAAATAATGTGAGGTGAAAACAAAGTTATAGCAAAAATAATATATCCAACAGATGTTTCGATGTTGGAGCATCTTCGTTAGTGTGAATAAATACTGATTCCCTTCTTTAATTAGACAGATGAAGATGAGTTGACATCAAACTGTCTGTCAAATAAATAATTTGTGCTATAACTTTGTTTTTACCTCACATTATATATATATATATATATATATATATATATATATATATATATATATATATATTTGTATATATATATAACAAATATATATATATATATATATATATATATATATATATATATATATATATATATATATATATATATATATATATATATATATATATATATATATATATATATATATATATATATATACTATATATATATATATATATATATATATATGTATATATATGTATAAATAGTATGTGAGCAGTGCACACAAAATCATATGGCTTATGAGTCTGATGCCATTGAGTCGGATCTGAATCGATTCAAATTTATGTTTGAGTTGTGAGTTGAATCGGATCTCTGTAGTTCTGAGTCTGAATTGAGTCGAATCAAATAATTTTGACCTGCTGTGAATCATGAGTTGAATCGGATCTCAAGATCTATGAGTCAAATGTGAGCCGATTAAAAAAATTTGAGTCGAGCACAAGTCTGCCTGTGAAGCCGGGAAGTTTCGGAGGGTGTCGGACGCAGTCAAGGCGAAAGAAAAGCTATTTTATGAATCGGACCAGACGGATGTGTCTCGGCAAGACCGTCCGTGTCACGGTGCGACAGGTTGATGAAACCAAAAGTAGAGTTCAGAAAAGGCTTGCTTTGGGAAATTTTGTAAGATATGATATATAGAAGCAGAACTCTGAAAACCCTCGTACCGGCTTCTTAATCTTTGCTGCCCTTCGTCCGAAGCATTGGGTCTTGACAGACAGACAACAGCGGGACGTACTCGGTGTGCATGTGCACTCATCATCAAAACCCAAAACTGCTCATATTCGCTCCCGGCGTTCCCGGTCCAAAATACCTAACCTCCTCGATCACGCTTTACGAAAAACTGTGATTGCATGATGTACAACCGTGAGGACAAGGTGAAGCGGGGTGATGAACTTTCTGAGGATTATCCTCGCGAACAAATTAGGAGAAGAGGGCGAAGGTGATTTAGCCCCAGATGATGACACGAATTATAAGATTAGGTACAAACAGTGGATGAACATGCATCGCTATACACTCGCAGAAATAGTCCAGAACAAAGCCTGCATGCAAGAGCAAGCATGCGTTATTTGAGCCAGCAAACTGTGAAACTGACCAGACAACACTGCGGCTGACAAATAAGGTCAGCACTTCACCTTCGAAAAGGCTACTGCCAAGGAGGGCGAAGTGATTGTCTTGTACGATTTTGCTGAAAATTATTAATTTGTGGTGCAAGATGCAGCTCAAGGCTTCCACTGGGATTCGTCCCAGTGTACGGGACACCCGTGTGTAGTGTACTGGCGTGAGGACGAGGTACTGTGCCATCTACTGCTATATATCTGACGGCACAAAGCACAACACCGGCATGGTGAATGCGTTACTGCGACGGCTTATCCACGAATTCGGACCGCAGTACCTGACCTTAAAATAATATTTATTACACAGTTACAATTATAATAGTTCATGATCCGCTTACCGATGCGGGGCGTGGTAGTTGGGTCAAGTGAGACGTGTTAGTCTGTGCGCCGATACAGATTGTGTTCATTAATATTTATCGCAGTGACAGATCATCAGTGTGAACTGCGAATCTGACAAGGTATGCGATGATCGGCAGACCCGTAGATCATTACATTGCATTGCATTATAATGCTGTACTGTAGTGCATTATTGTATTGCATTGCATTGTGTAATTATGTTTCTTCATTTTAACACGCGCCCTGGAGGGCCTCGGAAAATTACGCGCACTGGAGTGGGGGCGGATTCCGCCCCCCCTAAGATCTCGGCTCCTAGTAAAGCTGAAGGAACGAAATTCGCAGGGTGGTTGGGTACGGTAGTAAACTCTATTGTGTGAAAGTTGTCAAAATTTTCTGGTTTTGCGTGGCTTGGCTTGTCATTGTTGTGGATCGCTGTGATTGCGTTTAAATACTCCAGAATGGGCATCAATGATGTTTTGGACATTACTAATAATGCAATGCAAATGCTAGACCCAACATTTGACCTCAGGTCACCTATATAGCACCACTTTATCAGGTCAGTTACCTGTTCCAGTTACCTTAACCGGGCCGCCCGCCCGACTGCTCCGTCGGGCAGCTCGGAGCAATCGGCTTCGGGAAGAAAGGAGTGAAGTACATGAATAAAGTATGGAAACGCAATGACAAACAGTACAAATGACAAACAGTAGTGCATTTATGACAACATTCCAGTTGATCAAGTTTGGTTCCATTAACCTCTCATGAACTTGACCTGACTTGACCTTGGTGACCTAACATGACATTGAAACTATATAGCATATCAATATACATCAAACAATTCGCTAGTGTTGCCAAGAGCACTTCCCTCTTACAGATATACGGGAAGCGCATCAGCGCCGATTTTTGTGGTCTGCCGCTATAATTTTTTTGACTTTCACGGACCCTAACTTGAAAAACTTTCCGCCCATTTCCATTTTTCTTACTTTAAACGACGCGCCGGTTATTTCTAAGCAGGTACGCAGAAAATATCGTATATCAACCAGTAAAATCTGCAGTTATTTACAAAAACCGGAGGGGTGGGCGGATTTCGTCCCACCCTCCAGTGCGCGTGTTTTATACGCGTCCTGGATGGCCTCTGAAAATTACGCGCACTGGAGGGGGGGGGGGCGGATTCCGCCCCCATAAGATCTCGGCTCCTAGTAAAGCTGGAGGAACGAAATTCGCAGGGTGGATGTGTACGGTAGTGAACTCAATTGTGTGAAAATTGCATCACCCTAGGTCAATATCTTCAAAGTCAAATGAGGTCAAATTTGCAAAATGTTCTGGTTTTGCGTGGCTTGGCTTTTCATCGTTATGGATCGCTGTGATTGTGTTTAAATGCTCGAAAATGGGCGTCAATGATGTTTTGGACATTACTAATGATGCAATGCAGATGCTAGAACCAACATTTGACCTCAGGTCACCTATATAGCACCACTTTATCAGGTCAGTTTCCTGTTCCAGTTGCCGGAACCGGGCCGCCCGCCCGACTGCTCCGTCGGGCAGCTCGGAGCAATCGGCTTCGTGAAGAAAGGAGTGAAGTACATGAATAAAGTATGGAAACGCAATGAGAAACAGTACAAATGACAAACAGTAGTGCATTTATGACAACATTCCAGTTGACCAGGTTTGGTTCCATTAACCTGCCATGAACTTTACCTGACTTGACCTCGGTGATCTAACATGATCTTGAAACTATATAGCATATCAATATACATCAAACAAGTCGCTAGTGTTGCCAAGAACACTTCCCTTTTGCGAATATACGGGAAGCGCATCAGCACCGATTTTTGTGGTCTGGCGCTTTAATTATTTTTTGACTTTAACGGCCCCTAACTTGAAAATTTTTCGGCAGATTTCCATTTTCCTTACCTTAGCGACGCATCGTTCATTTCTAAGCAGGTACGCAGGAAATCGCGTATATCGACCGGTAAATTCTGCAGTTATTTACGAAAAACCGGAGGGGTAGGCGGATTTCTCCCCCCCCCCTCCAGTGCGCGTGTTAATACATCTATGTAGACGGCTTATGATCCAATGCGATTCATTTCATGGTCAGAATTTCTATCACTTTACTCCTTGCAAGTGACGATCTATGATTTCACAAATTACCCTTCGTCGCTTCTGAATTTCCAAAATAGCATTGTGACCGTCTCGAACGTCAAACTAGGCGACGTTATCTTAGGTCACAAGCTCACGATTTCAAAAAACGAGTGAAAAAATTTCGAAAGTGACATAAGATGCAGTGGACCATGACGAGTTGAGCGATACACAACTTCGTGCAATTTGTGTTGCTCTTCATTGAGTTTCAGATATCTAAAGACTTAGGTGACCTTTTAAAAATGTCTGATGGTATAACTCCTTAACCGTTCCTCCGATCTTTCCGAAGATTGCACAGCTGGATTATAGAGACAAACTAACCCTATAACAGTTTTTGCATCTATATATAGAGTGTAATTTGGCCCCTTCAATTGTCGTTTTGTCATGGAATGGGCCACCTACCACAATTCTGAGACATTTCTGTCATTTGTTTAACCCTTGACCTCACAACGAGTTTAGAACAATTGTGCAACACAACACTCAAGATCAGATGACTAACATTCTCATTCCATCATGTGCCACGAACATCAAAAAGCTTGTAGTTCAGCAATATACTGTTGTAAACAAATATTAAAAGAGGCCACGATAAACTAGCGCAACACATCCATGCATGTCTATTTTTGAACGGATATGTACATTTTAGGGGCAAACCCCATTTTTTTTTTCGTTTCGAAAGATACGATGTCGAACTTCATTTCTGCACTTTTTCATCTCCCATTGTGACTGTCCCGATAGTTAAAGTAGGTCACGTGACCTTAGGTCACGATGTCATGATTTGAAATATCCCGTAAACGAAAATTTCGAAATAGCGAATGGATGAATTCGGATTGTTCTTCATTGTGTTAAGGACCTCAAAGGCACCCATGTTTGGTGACATCTCAGAAATTCCCGACGCTATAACTCCTTGACCGTTGGCCTGATCTTTCTCAAATAAAATAGCACAGCTGGATTTGGAGCATCAGGTAACCCCTCAAAAATATTTTCATCAAAATATATAATACTGGGAGTTATGCCCTTGTCGATTTGTCGTGGAATGGGCCAGGCCAGTGCCTGTGGGATCACGACTGACGTCATGTTTTGGGCTCTGGGGAGTTCCGGGCGCATCGGGAAAGGTTGTTTCAGTCAACTTAGCCTAATAAAATTGCTTACTATATCCGGAAGCTTCGATTTGATCCCTAGTGAGCACATATGCAAAAGACGTAGGTCATGGAAAACCAAAAAAAAATATCGGGTGCGTTTGTTCCATCCTTAAATCTGTATCTTTAAGATAGGCAAACGCTGAAGGATTCATTCAAACATCTTTATCAGCTAAAGCGTGACGACTGGTTGACAGTTTTTGGAGTTGGCCTCCCTTGACCTTAGCTAACATGGGGACCGTAGATGACCTGACCTGAAACAATTTGACGCATGTAAAATTGTTTCAGGTTAGGTCATTGTGCACGTTGATTGTAGAACGTGACAAAATGGCGTCGTTCCAAAGACATTGATATGCCAGTTCCTTGCGTGATCCTGAAATGATCGACGTGGCGATGAGTTAGTGAGTAATACATACACGAAGCGGTTATTTATGCAGTGGCAGCCCACGCTTCCTCGGTTACGATGGGTGTTACTACCAACACTGCTGCGCTGGTGGGGTCCATAGTTCGAGCGGTCAGAGCGGCGCCGGCGTCCAGTCGCTCAACATACGGCCATCTTCCGTGGACGGTTCACGTTCTCTGCGGCCGGTGACAGCGACGACACCCATCCCACCGCTCCGTGTGGCAGACGGGTGCTGTGGCCGCGCGTCGACGCTGGTCGGCACTCCAGTCTGTGGTGAGCGAGTTAGCCTCGGCCGCCAACATGCCTCCCACCCAGCCGCCACCGCTGCTGGCCAGCCTCGGGCGGTCGCTGCTGGTGGCGACGTCGCTGCTGGTCACCTGGTGCGCCGGTGATGTCAATCCGTCGGCAGCTGCCAGGTTCACGTTCAGCACGCCGACAACAGGGGTGACGGTGCCGACCGGCCAGCTGACGGCCACCCTGGCCGGCGTCAGTGAGTGCGCCTGTCGGCTGCGCTGTATGGCCGACCCCGCCTGCCGCAGCTTCGGCTACAGCGACGCCCTGCAGACGTGCCACCACACCGACGCACTGCCTGAGGCGGCGGCCGCGACCTCTGATCCAGACGACTGGCGATGGTTCTCCCGTCCGGCGCCTCGCTGGCTCGGCGAGCCGTGCGACGTCGGCGTAGGCTGCGATTCGCCGGGCTCGATCTGCCTGGACAACGTCTGCCAATGCCGGCCTCCACGCACATCATCTTCCGACGACACTGCTTGCGTCAAGACGGGCACCTTCGTGCCGGTGTCCGCCGGCAGGTTGGACTCCAGCCGGGTGCTGGACAACATGAGGGCCACCACCGTCGTCGACTGCCAGACAATCTGCACCGGCAACATCTCGTGCGTGGCGTTCGCGTTGTCTGCCGATAGCCAGACCTGCACGCTGTACGCCGAGGGCGTGACGCATGACGCCGGCCCCGCCGATGGCCGGAAGGCGTTCGTGTGGCAGTTCACGAGGCCCGATGGCGTGCCGCCGGCCGGCTACATGACCGTCGGCGACCAGTGGATGAAGGTTCTGGAAAGGACCACGTCGGCGTTCAACGGCGCGCACCTCTGCGCCGACGACGACGCCATCCTGTTCCCACCAACGTCACGTGAGGCGATCAAGGCGGTGACAGCCGCGGCCACCGGATTCGATCCCGTCTGCCGAAAGGTCGGTGTTGGTGTCGACGACCACATCTCCAACGGTGACTACATGCTGAGTGATGGGAGCGCCGCTAACTCCTTGCCATGGGCTGTCAATGAACCCAACAACTGGCAAACGGACGAAGAATGCGCTGCTCTTCGCTCTTGTAAAAAAAACTCCTTGACGTGCCAAAGTCGTACCCAGTGCCCCGCTCTGTCAGTTCGTCGGCGAGAATCTGGCCTTCGGAAGACAATCCTGGATGAACGATCCGGCACCTGGCCAACAGGCGGAGTTTGGCAACGACGGCGTGGCAAACACTATGGCCAGGACACGGAGCGACAGGCGGCTACCCACCGCCGACTGGACCGTCGACCTGGGCGGAGTCCGTCAGGTGACCGCCGTCCTGTGGGTGGCCGGACCCTGCTGCAGCCACAACCAGCCCGGCACCGAGGTCCTCGTCGGCACCGACCCGCACCTGTTCGACGCCGACCACTCGTCCGTGTGCGTCACCCTGGAGAGGCAGTTCACCGTCGACAACTACGCCCGCCTGTTCCGCTGCCCGCTGCCGCTGTCTGGGCGCTACGTGCGCGTGCGCCGCCACGGCAAGCCTCTGGAGGTGGGCGAGCTGGCTGTGTATGGCAACAGGCTGGAGCTGCCGTAGGAACTCACCTCATGTGGCGCTTGTTCGAGTGTCGATTCCTCCTGGCTCAGCGACACATGGCTCTCCAGAGAGACGGGCTCTTCAGTCTGGGGATATTCGTCCTCCGCCCTCCCTCCCCCAGCAGCAAACCAACAATGCCGCCGCGCCCTTACTGTTTTCTCGGTTCCTACCTCTGCCTCAGACGGAAGCACCTACCTGGCCGGCCAGGTCATCTATCGGCACTACCACCCAGCGGCACTCTGCAGAAAGGTAACTTCATATTTCGCTCAGAGCATGCACACTCCAACCCGCCCCTTTGCCGCGTTAACGCGCAGCACAATAGCACACTGACGCCTTTTCTATGAGACGGATAGGACGCCGGTGTCTTCGCCCAGAACGATGCGGCGTATCCACTGGAGGGTTGTTTCGCGACGGTTGCTCCGCTGTCCCCTACGCCAGTGGTGTCGCCAGCCTCCGGAGAGGAGTCGCCGTCCCGTGTTACTGGCGCAGATGTCTCGGGTTACACCCTCCCGTCATCTTGACGAGGTATCGTCGATGCGGTCGGACCTCGACGATGGTTGCGTGACGGTTCCAGCGTTTAGTCACGACGTCCTGTACCGCCAACTGACTAGCTACCTTGAACTTAGGCAGGTCCGCGCTGAGGCGCTGTAGCGTACATCCGCCCTGTCGCGCTGGAATGCGGCAGCAGCCTCAGCTATTTCAGCTTTCTTCTGCCACTCTGGCGCAAAGCAGCGCCAGTGAGCCAGTACTGCGTCGCACACCGTGCACGCTATAATATCTCCGCCGGAGACCGCCCGTCAGGGTCAGGGGTGTTCCTATGCTGAAGCAGGCTCCGGAACCACGAATCTTTGTTCAACCGCCCTTGTTGGTTGTTCCAGCATTTGCGGATTAGTTTATTGGTCGTTTTCGCGGTAGATTCCGTCTTTCCGTTCGATTGCGGAAAGTTCGGAGATGATACACGGTGGTCGATCCCCAGTCCCTCAAGAAGTTGCGGAACTGGAGTGCAGTGAACGGAACTCGGCTGCCTGGTTGCAGCGTCTTGGTACCCATTGTGCCGTGAAGGGCCCATCTCCTTCAGACGCAGTCGGAGTCGCTGCAGTGTGGGGTTGACCAGTTCGTTAACTGGCTTGGAGTTGATGATGCTGACAAGAGGTCAATGGTCTGTGAGAAGATCAATATGTGTTAATCCGGCGAAGAACAGGCGACAGCTACGGAACATCCAGGCAATGGCAGTCATCTCTAACTCAATAGCTGTGTAGCGGGTTTCTACTTCTTGTAGAAACCTGGAGCCGTATTGAATCGGTCGCCAAATGCCAGTGGGCTACTTCTGTTGGAGTACGAATCCGAGCCCGCTCAGCCGGCTGGCGTCAGTAGACAGAGCTGTGTCCTCCTGCGGGTTGAAGAACTCCAGTATGCACGTCTTCGTCCTTCGCCTTTTCGAATGCTGCCTGGTGTTCCGAGCCGCCCCACACGATGTCGTTCTTGGAGCTCAGCCGACCCCTGAGCGGTGCGAGGTGCCCCGCTAGCTCACAGAAGAAAGAGCCAACCTAATTACATAATCCACAGAAAGACCTGAGTGCAGTAACGTCTGTAGGCGTCGGGAAGTTCCTGATGGCCTCGGTGAGTGACGGGTCTGGTTAGCATCTGTCCTTGAAGACCCGGAGTCCTGCCAACGTTACTGTTGTGTGCATCTGTTGGGCCTTTTCCTGATTCAGTGAGATGTCCTTCTCACGAAAACGTTTCAAGAAGGCCGTCACTCTCTGCTGCAGTTCCTGAGGGGTCCAGGCGTAGATGATGTCATCGACATAGCGCTCGACCCCTTGCAGACCGATGAGGGCTTATTCCATCCGGTGGTTATAATGTTCCGAGATGCTGGAAACATCATATGGAGCACGCAGGAATATGCACCTGCCGAATGGGGTTAGAAAAAGTGGCGAGACGCCGGCTTGCAGGGTCCAGCGGGCACTGATGGTACCCTTTTGCTGCATCGAAGAGAGCGAAGTAGTGCGCTTCATTGTCAACTACCGCTGTGACGCACTCTGTCGGTGTTTTGGACTGGTAGATTTCCCTGAGCACACAACGGTTGAGCATGGTAAAATCAATACAACGGCGGATTCCTGGCATCGAGTTCTGACCATGCTTCTGCACTTTGGGTTGAACCACTATCGGAGAGTACCCCTCTGTTGCTTCAGTCGCTGGAGAGATGAAGCCTTCCTTGTGAAGTTTTTGGATCTCAAGCTCCAGTGGTTTCCTCAGCGCCAGTGGTACCGGTCGGGGTGCAGTCACTGCGTGTGATCTGGCACCTTCCTGGAGATAGATGTGGAATTTCTCCCCTGGCATCACCTTGATCTGCCCATCAAAGGCATCAGCAAATTCAGTGAAGATATCTTCAGCCTTAGCACCTACAGTCCTCTTACCTGGAGCGCGCGTGGTCGTGAGAACGTAGACCTGTCGAAGATACTCTTCATGAATGCGCTTCAGGTCACGACAAGACTCCCATGATAGCAGCAGTCTTCTAGCACCCTCCAGAATGAGGACATCTGCGCTGGTCGAAGCTGCACCAATGTGCAACATTGTGGGCAGAATGCCAAATACCTTGTTGGTAGAGTCGTCGAATGACTTTGGGTTCTTCGTTGGTGGCAGGAGATTGTTAAGATGTCCACCTACACAGGTGATGAAGTCGGCTCCACCAACGGTGGTGTCTGCCCCAGTATCTGGCAAAACTGACACCTGCATTTTTTCGTGTTCCAACCTGTACAGTCACCCTTGGGACACCAGTCAAATATGTCCTGGATATCACTGACCCCATCAGAGGTCTGTACTTCACCTAAGTTGAGGCAGTTAAGATAGCAAAAATAACATATGAAATATGAAATAGACTCTTAACACGGAAGTCAGTATAACAGTGAACCAAGCTTTCAGTTATACTACAAATCTATCACCCATCTTTAATTGAACTGTGTTGTAACCCATCTCTGATTGAATTGTGATATGATGAATTTCTACATTTAATGTTACTTTTTATCTTAACTGCCTCATCTAATCTAATACGGTGAAAAGACGTTGATCAGTGTGTGTTTGGCTCAATTCTGTAACCTTACTTTCATAGATCGTCCATCGGGCAGATCTCGAATTTCAATCCCTCATTTCGTTGGATTTCTACCGATTTATATCAGCTGGAAATGACTGAAATGGCCCAAATCGATGTCGAAATTTATTTTAGAACCATTTTCATGAAAATCGGTGCAGTAGTTACTGAGATCATCCATCGGGCATTTTCTATTGTTGTGATTACGGCGTGTCAACGCGATTTGGGGACAATTTAAAGACATTTAAAGAAAATATTTGTTACGGTTGTAGGTCAAACCACTACATCAATTAAAGGATATATATTACTGCACCTTTCATCGACATCCACCTTGTAGTTACTGAGATTGTCCATCGTGCAAAAAAAGTGGGCATTATAGACCCTCCCAGCGCAGAAGCGATGAAGTGTAAAGCTTTGTGCAATTTTAGCGAAAGATGACGTAATCGTAAGAAATGCAGACGGCATGAAGAAGGTTCAAAGGCGTTTGATTCCCAAAATCCAAATACTAGCACTGAAAATCTAAACAATGTACTGGTACATGACAAAAGCTAGTTGACGTGATGAAATCCCGGAATGACGTTCTCCTCATTTTAAGCAAGCATATAGTAGGACTAATCCAGCCATCATTGTGTAGCACAATATCAAACCAGTGTTTCAGCAAGCTGAGGGCCTATGTGCCTCCGGGAAAGATAGTCGGAAAGCTCCACATTATTATGTTTCGTCATACACGACGAAGTGCAGGGATTCCACTGCGACGCCGCACAACGATTGTGTATCCGAGTGTTGCGCAATGGCGAGGGTGGTGACAATACATGTCACCAATGCCACTGTTGCATGCCCGACACCACAAAGCATGGTGCATGCTATTCTTATGCATTTGGTTCCAGCCCTCAAAGGTCGCATTCCAGGTTTGATAAAGATCTACTACTTTTCGGATGGCGTGCTGCCCAATATATAAAAGCATGTTCAACTTCACAAATTGTCACGACAACCACGATTTTGGTGTGCCGTGCGGCCGACAGTTCTTCACAAATTCGCGTGGAATAGTGTTTGTGATGACATCGGGGTTGGGGTTCAAGAGGGCTACGGCCAACAAGAAGTTTGACCCGGCCATATGCCAACAAGTCCTGATTGTACGGGCAACGTTATAATTTCGATTTGAAAAATGTGCACCAGTTGTAACTTTGTGAATAAGGAGGACGTATGCATGTAGTGAATAGGCTGACAGGACGATACTCAATGTCTGTAGCAGTGAAATGTACTCAAACACTGTACGTACATTCACCCGTTGACTTGTCAACAGTAGCCGGTTCCGGACTGTCCGGAAAAGCTGGCGGAAATGTGCGAGTAAGTAAAATGTGCGCCGGAAGGCATAGAAACGATGATGGGGATGTGGCCGAGTGGTGGAGAATGGTGGTGCTTTAGGGCGTGCCGGCAACTTCGGTCATTGTGTGCCCATGGTTGTGACAGGAGAGTGATTATCTTCTGCACAGCTTGGCGTTCTTTCAAGGCTGGCGCTTCAGCAAACACCATTGTCTGTGCCGCAACAGATGTGCCACGCCAAATATAATATGCTATATAATATAATGCTATATAATGCTGCTATGCATACGGCTGCTATGTAATGCACAATATACTTCGGCATGATGCTGGTGTGTATTTAGAACAGAACTGCGCACTGATGGCATGGCAAATGTGCGGTACTGTATTTGTTTAACCTTTAAAGCAATATGTGGTGGCTGCAGGTCATACGTCAGCCAATGGCACCTGTGTTGAATTATGTTGTTCCGATCTGTCGATCATGATTTGAATCAGATAAATCTGCCCAGAGCTTTCAGAGTTAGGCAAGGCAACTACCACCCATAATTTGCAAAAATAACGTTACCGCATGAAACTATATTTCCAGGACATCAAAAGGTCGTATTTGATTTCCTCGCGACACGCTACCCACGCTACCCCAGGTCAACCTGGTCACCAGATAAAAGAACTTAAATTCAGAAGTGTAAAAATGGAAAACATTACTTAGATTACGGCGAGTTCAACGACATGCAACTTTCTACCATCTAAACCAGGCCAATGTGATTTTTGGGGGGCCTGGTGCATCTTTTGGAGGGCCCAGCGGGATTTCTAAGGGACCAGACGCAATTTTTCGAACTCAGGCGCGATTCTTGGGGCCCCCACAACCTCCTAGGTGGAGAACTGCCCCTTTGCCGCCCTTTGGTACGTCACTGGTGTCAGTTACTGACGGCGGTGATCGCGTCTGTATTTCACAATGATGCACGCTTACTCGCAGGCGGATGCGTGCGATCGCGTACTGCGCGGCACAACACACGAGCTCATCGAGCGCGCGCGCTGACGAGTTCAGGTGGACAACATCAGCCAGCGCTCAGCACTCGCCCCGAGAGGGCCAGTCCGGCACGCGTGGTGCATCGTTCACGAGCATGCGGCATTTGCCGGTGTCGCAGCACGCGAGCGACAGGCGGCGGGCGAACGTTGATCGGGTGCCCGTGGTGTTGTGCGCCGCCGCCGCCGCCGCCTGGCCAGGATCGGCGGCCACCGTCGGCACAGCGCCGCCATCACACTGGCCGACTCCTCTCACAGCGAGCCACCGACGCAAACCAAGCCGTCCGTTGGAATGGCTCCTAACGCTCACAGGCCGTGACAAAACATTCGCAAACTGAGAATGTGCCGCTTTGTAATATGTGCACATTCGCAAACTTGAGAATGTGCCCTATCATTTTTAACGCACTTTTGTCCGATTTCGCAACAGTTTAAAATGACAAGATCAGGTAGCTGGCTATGAAGGCAACCATGGTTATGCAGATGTTCGGTATCAATCAACTCCTCAAAGCATAGGCAACAATTCAGTGGGTTACACCGATTTGGACCACTCACAGTAGTGCAATAGCTCATCAAACCCTGATCTTCCATATGCATTGTCTCGTTTTCCCCGCATGTGCGCAGGAGGCGACACCCCGTCCGGAAATTCACCACCGGAGAAACCTATTATACTGAACCAATATTCCATTTTATGTATGATTTGGTTGTGGTGGATTTGTGTTTCAGGGCGCGTCGACTGCGTTGGTCATTTTGCTCCCATAACACTAACTGACATCGTATTATTATTAAGTGAGCTGAGTAAGTTCATTAAGTCTTACTCATATCAGAGTGCTTACGTTAGGGGTAGATGATATCAAAGTTTACTTTTTGCAGAAATATAAATATGTGATGTATGATACAACTCGGCAAGCAATTTGTGTTGGGTGTATCAGTCAGCAGACACGACCAATTGCAACAATTTCAAACTCGACCAAAAGTAAGTCTCCAACCAAGGCGACCGACAGGTGTCGATCAAAATCAACCTATTCACAGCCGGAGGATGTTCAGCGCCCGGACGGCACGTGTCCCGTCCCCTGAGCACCAGCAGCCCGCCCGGACGGCACGTGTCCCGTCCCCTGAGCACCAGCAGCCCGTCCGGACGCCACGTGTCCCGTCCCCTGAGCACCAGCAGCCCGCCCGGACGGCACGTGTCCCGTCCCCTGAGCACCAGCAGCCCGTCCGGACGGCACGTGTCCCGTCCCCTGAGCACCAGCAGCCCGTCCGGACGGCCACGTGTCCCGTCCCCTGAGCACCAGCAGCCCGTCCGGACGGCACGTGTCCCGTCCCCTGAGCACCAGCAGCCCGCCCGGACGGCACGTGTCCCGTCCCCTGAGCACCAGCAGCCCGTCCGGACGGCACGTGTCCCGTCCCCTGAGCACCAGCAGCCCGTCCGGACGGCACGTGTCCCGTCCCCTGAGCACCAGCAGCCCGTCCGGACGGCACGTGTCCCGTCCCCTGAGCACCAGCAGCCCGCCCGGACGGCACGTGTCCCGTCCCCTGAGCACCAGCAGCCCGTCCCGGACGGCACGTGTCCCGTCCCCTGAGCACCAGCAGCCCGTCCGGACGGCACGTGTCCCGTCCCCTGAGCACCAGCAGCCCGTCCGGACGGCACGTGTCCCGTCCCCTGAGCACCAGCAGCCCGTCCGGACGGCACGTGTCCCGTCCCCTGAGCACCAGCAGCCCGTCCGGACGGCACGTGTCCCGTCCCCTGAGCACCAGCAGCCCGTCCGGACGGCACGTGTCCCGTCCCCTGAGCACCAGCAGCCCGTCCGGACGGCACGTGTCCCGTCCCCTGAGCACCAGCAGCCCGTCCGGACGGCACGTGTCCCGTCCCCTGAGCACCAGCAGCCCGTCCGGACGGCACGTGTCCCGTCCCCTGAGCACCAGCAGCCCGCCCGGACGGCACGTGTCCCGTCCCCTGAGCACCAGCAGCCCGTCCGGACGGCACGTGTCCCGTCCCCTGAGCACCAGCAGCCCGCCCGGACGCCACGTGTCCCGTCCCCGAGCACCAGCAGCCCGTCCGGACGGGCACCCCGGTCCCTGAGCACCAGCAGCCCGTCCGGACGGCACGTGTCCCGTCCCCTGAGCACCAGCAGCCCGTCCGGACGGCACGTGTCCCGTCCCCTGAGCACCAGCAGCCCGCCCGGACGGCACGTGTCCCGTCCCCTGAGCACCAGCAGCCCGTCCGGACGGCACGTGTCCCGTCCCCTGAGCACCAGCAGCCCGTCCGGACGGCACGTGTCCCGTCCCCTGAGCACCAGCAGCCCGCCCGGACGGCACGTGTCCCGTCCCCTGAGCACCAGCAGCCCGCCCGGACGGCACGTGTCCCGTCCCCTGAGCACCAGCAGCCCGTCCGGACGGCACGTGTCCCCCCTGAGCACCAGCAGCCCGCCCGGACGGCACGTGTCCCGTCCCCTGAGCACCAGCAGCCCGTCCGGACGGCACGTGTCCCGTCCCCTGAGCACCAGCAGCCCGTCCGGACGGCACGTGTCCCGTCCCCTGAGCACCAGCAGCCCGTCCGGACGGCACGTGTCCCGTCCCCTGAGCACCAGCAGCCCGTCCGGACGGCACGTGTCCCGTCCCCTGAGCACCAGCAGCCCGTCCGGACGGCACGTGTCCCGTCCCCTGAGCACCAGCAGCCCGTCCGGACGGCACGTGTCCCGTCCCCTGAGCACCAGCAGCCCGTCCGGACGGCACGTGTCCCGTCCCCTGAGCACCAGCAGCCCGTCCCGGACGGCACGTGTCCCGTCCCCTGAGCACCAGCAGCCCGTCCGGACGGCACGTGTCCCGTCCCCTGAGCACCAGCAGCCCGTCCGGACGGCACGTGTCCCGTCCCCTGAGCACCAGCAGCCCGTCCGGACGGCACGTGTCCCGTCCCCTGAGCACCAGCAGCCCGCTCCGGACGGCACGTGTCCCGTCCCCTGAGCACCAGCAGCCCGTCCGGACGGCACGTGTCCCGTCCCCTGAGCACCAGCAGCCCGTCCGGACGGCACGTGTCCCGTCCCCTGAGCACCAGCAGCCCGTCCGGACGGCACGTGTCCCGTCCCCTGAGCACCAGCAGCCCGTCCGGACGGCACGTGTCCCGTCCCCTGAGCACCAGCAGCCCGTCCGGACGGCACGTGTCCCGTCCCCTGAGCACCAGCAGCCCGCCCGGACGGCACGTGTCCCGTCCCCTGAGCACCAGCAGCCCGTCCGGACGGCACGTGTCCCGTCCCCTGAGCACCAGCAGCCCGTCCGGACGGCACGTGTCCCGTCCCCTGAGCACCAGCAGCCCGCCCGGACGGCACGTGTCCCGTCCCCTGAGCACCAGCAGCCCGTCCGGACGGCACGTGTCCCGTCCCCTGAGCACCAGCAGCCCGTCCGGACGGCACGTGTCCCGTCCCCTGAGCACCAGCAGCCCGTCCGGACGGCACGTGTCCCGTCCCCTGAGCACCAGCAGCCCGTCCGGACGGCACGTGTCCCGTCCCCTGAGCACCAGCAGCCCGTCCGGACGGCACGTGTCCCGTCCCTGAGCACCAGCAGCCCGTCCCGGACGGCACGTGTCCCGTCCCCTGAGCACCAGCAGCCCGCCCGGACGGCACGTGTCCCGTCCCCTGAGCACCAGCAGCCCGTCCGGACGGCACGTGTCCCGTCCCCTGAGCACCAGCAGCCCGTCCGGACGGCACGTGTCCCGTCCCCTGAGCACCAGCAGCCCGTCCGGACGGCACGTGTCCCGTCCCCTGTGAGCACCAGCAGCCCGCCCGGACGGCACGTGTCCCGTCCCCTGAGCACCAGCAGCCCGTCCGGACGGCACGTGTCCCGTCCCCTGAGCACCAGCAGCCCGTCCGGACGGCACGTGTCCCGTCCCCTGAGCACCAGCAGCCCGCCCGGACGGCACGTGTCCCGTCCCCTGAGCACCAGCAGCCCGTCCGGACGGCACGTGTCCCGTCCCCTGAGCACCAGCAGCCCGCCCGGACGGCACGTGTCCCGTCCCCTGAGCACCAGCAGCCCGTCCGGACGGCACGTGTCCCGTCCCCTGAGCACCAGCAGCCCGTCCGGACGGCACGTGTCCCGTCCCCTGAGCACCAGCAGCCCGTCCGGACGGCACGTGTCCCGTCCCCTGAGCACCAGCAGCCCGTCCGGACGGCACGTGTCCCGTCCCCTGAGCACCAGCAGCCCGCCCGGACGGCACGTGTCCCGTCCCCTGAGCACCAGCAGCCCGCCCGGACGGCCGTGTCCCGTCCCCTGAGCACCAGCAGCCCGTCCGGACGGCACGTGTCCCCCCTGAGCACCAGCGGCCCGCCCGGACGGCACGTGTCCCGTCCCCTGAGCACCAGCAGCCCGTCCGGACGGCACGTGTCCCGTCCCCTGAGCACCAGCAGCCCGCCCGGACGGCACGTGTCCCGTCCCCTGAGCACCAGCAGCCCGTCCGGACGGCACGTGTCCCGTCCCCTGAGCACCAGCAGCCCGTCCGGACGGCACGTGTCCCGTCCCCTGAGCACCAGCAGCCCGTCCGGACGGCACGTGTCCCGTCCCCTGAGCACCAGCAGCCCGTCCGGACGGCACGTGTCCCGTCCCCTGAGCACCAGCAGCCCGTCCGGACGGCACGTGTCCCGTCCCCTGAGCACCAGCAGCCCGCCCGGACGGCACGTGTCCCGTCCCCTGAGCACCAGCAGCCCGTCCGGACGGCACGTGTCCCGTCCCCTGAGCACCAGCAGCCCGTCCGGACGGCACGTGTCCCGTCCCCTGAGCACCAGCAGCCCGCCCGGACGGCACGTGTCCCGTCCCCTGAGCACCAGCAGCCCGCCCGGACGGCACGTGTCCCGTCCCCTGAGCACCAGCAGCCCGTCCGGACGGCACGTGTCCCGTCCCCTGAGCACCAGCAGCCCGTCCGGACGGCACGTGTCCCGTCCCCTGAGCACCAGCAGCCCGTCCGGACGGCACGTGTCCCGTCCCCTGAGCACCAGCAGCCCGTCCGGACGGCACGTGTCCCGTCCCCTGAGCACCAGCAGCCCGTCCGGACGGCACGTGTCCCGTCCCCTGAGCACCAGCAGCCCGTCCGGACGGCACGTGTCCCGTCCCCTGAGCACCAGCAGCCCGTCCGGACGCACGTGTCCCGTCCCCTGAGCACCAGCAGCCCGTCCGGACGGCACGTGTCCCGTCCCTGAGCACCAGCAGCCCGCCCGGACGGCCGTGTCCCGTCCCCTGAGCACCAGCAGCCCGTCCGGACGGCACGTGTCCCGTCCCTGAGCACCAGCAGCCCGTCCGGACGGCACGTGTCCCGTCCCCTGAGCACCAGCACCCGTCCGGACACGTGTCCCGTCCCCTGAGCACCAGCAGCCCGTCCGGACGGCACGTGTCCCGTCCCCTGAGCACCAGCAGCCCGTCCGGACGGCACGTGTCCCGCCCCTGAGCACCAGCAGCCCGCCCGGACGGCACGTGTCCCGTCCCCTGAGCACCAGCAGCCCGTCCGGACGGCACGTGTCCCGTCCCCTGAGCACCAGCAGCCCGCCCGGACGGCACGTGTCCCGTCCCCTGAGCACCAGCAGCCCGTCCGGACGGCACGTGTCCGTCCCGCTGTCCCGTCCCCTGAGCACCAGCAGCCCGTCCGGACGGCACGTGTCCCGTCCCCTGAGCACCAGCAGCCCGTCCGGACGGCACGTGTCCCGTCCCTGAGCACCAGCAGCCCGCCCGGACGGCACGTGTCCCGTCCCCTGAGCACCAGCAGCCCGCCCGGGCGGCACGTGTCCCGTCCCCCTGAGCACCAGCAGCCCGCCCGGACGGCACGTGTCCCGTCCCCTGAGCACCAGCAGCCCGTCCGGACGGCACGTGTCCCGTCCCCTGAGCACCAGCAGCCCGTCCGGACGGCACGTGTCCCGTCCCCTGAGCACCAGCAGCCCGTCCGGACGGCACGTGTCCCGTCCCCTGAGCACCAGCAGCCCGTCCGGACGGCACGTGTCCCGTCCCCTGAGCACCAGCAGCCCGTCCGGACGGCACGTGTCCCGTCCCCTGAGCACCAGCAGCCCGTCCGGACGGCACGTGTCCCGTCCCCTGAGCACCAGCAGCCCGTCCGGACGGCACGTGTCCCGTCCCCTGAGCACCAGCAGCCCGTCCGGACAGGCACGTGTCCCGTCCTACACCACAGCCCGTCCACCACCCCCCCCTGAGCACCAGCAGCCCGTCCGGACGGCACGTGTCCCGTCCCCTGAGCACCAGCAGCCCGTCCGGACGGCACGTGTCCCGTCCCCTGAGCACCAGCAGCCCGTCCGGACGGCACGTGTCCCGTCCCCTGAGCACCAGCAGCCCGTCCGGACGGCACGTGTCCCGTCCCCTGAGCACCAGCAGCCCGTCCGGACGGCACGTGTCCCGTCCCCTGAGCACCAGCAGCCCGTCCGGACGGCACGTGTCCCGTCCCCTGAGCACCAGCAGCCCGTCCGGACGCCACGTGTCCCGTCCCCTGAGCACCAGCAGCCCGTCCGGACGGCACGTGTCCCGTCCCCTGAGCACCAGCAGCCCGCCCGGACGGCACGTGTCCCGTCCCCTGAGCACCAGCAGCCCGTCCGGGCGGCACGTGTCCCGTCCCCTGAGCACCAGCAGCCCGTCCGGACGGCACGTGTCCCGTCCCCTGAGCACCAGCAGCCCGTCCGGACGGCACGTGTCCCGTCCCCTGAGCACCAGCAGCCCGTCCGGACGCCACGTGTCCCGTCCCCTGAGCACCAGCAGCCCGTCCGGACGGCACGTGTCCCGTCCCCTGAGCACCAGCAGCCCGTCCGGACGCCACGTGTCCCGTCCCCTGAGCACCAGCAGCCCGTCCGGACGCCACGTGTCCCGTCCCCTGAGCACCAGCAGCCCGCCCGGACGGCACGTGTCCCGTCCCCTGAGCACCAGCAGCCCGCCCGGACGGCACGTGTCCCGTCCCCTGAGCACCAGCAGCCCGTCCGGACGCCACGTGTCCCGTCCCCTGAGCACCAGCAGCCCGTCCGGACGGCACGTGTCCCGTCCCCTGAGCACCAGCAGCCCGCCCGGGCGGCACGTGTCCCGTCCCCTGAGCACCAGCAGCCCGTCCGGACGGCACGTGTCCCGTCCCCTGAGCACCAGCAGCCCGCCCGGACGGCACGTGTCCCGTCCCCTGAGCACCAGCAGCCCGCCCGGGCGGCACGTGTCCCGTCCCCTGAGCACCAGCAGCCCGTCCGGACGGCACGTGTCCCGTCCCCTGAGCACCAGCAGCCCGTCCGGACGGCACGTGTCCCGTCCCCTGAGCACCAGCAGCCCGTCCGGACGGCACGTGTCCCGTCCCCTGAGCACCAGCAGCCCGTCCGGACGGCACGTGTCCCGTCCCCTGAGCACCAGCAGCCCGTCCGGACGCCACGTGTCCCGTCCCCTGAGCACCAGCAGCCCGTCCGGACGGCACGTGTCCCGTCCCTGAGCACCAGCAGCCCGTCCGGACGGCACGTGTCCCGTCCCCTGAGCACCAGCAGCCCATCCGGACGGCAGTGTCCCGTCCCCTGAGCACCAGCAGCCCGTCCGGACGGCACGTGTCCCGTCCCCTGAGCACCAGCAGCCCGCCCGGACGGCACGTGTCCCGTCCCCTGAGCACCAGCAGCCCGCCCGGACGGCACGTGTCCCGTCCCCTGAGCACCAGCAGCCCGCCCGGACGGCACGTGTCCCGTCCCCTGAGCACCAGCAGCCCGTCCGGACGGCACGTGTCCCGTCCCCTGAGCACCAGCAGCCCGTCCAACGAGCCGTGCTGAGCCGGCCGATGCGGGAGCGACTCGGGCATCGGTCACCTCACAGCAGGCCCTGCCGCTTCAAGTCCTCAAACGTCTTGCGGTTGACGACGTTGCCCTGCGAGTCCTCGTACTCCTCCTCCGTGTCGGCCTGCCAGCGGCCCGACATCTTCTGCACCTTGAGCCGCTCTCAGAGCGCCAGCGCGTGCTCGATCTGCGTCACGTTGGCGAAGTGCGCCGTGTTGGGGCGCCGCCCAGGCAGCGCATGCCGTTGGCGTGGCGCCACTCGGCGAAGTGCCGCTGGAACGCCTGGGGCCCCTTGTAGACGAAGTTGCCGCAGATCTCGCACGTCTAGCTGATGTTGAGGCCGTGCAGCTTGTACAGCTAGTAGGGGATCGGCTTGCCGTCCCAGCCGAGCGGCAGGTTCTTGGGGTTGTAGGGCACGTCCTCGTCGTCGTCGTCGCAGTCCGGATCGCTGGCCTCAGCGTCCGACTCGTCCCGCTCGCCGTCCGTGCGTGCCTGTCGCCGCTCCACGTTCTCCTTGGTGGAGGCACGCTGCTCCACCAGCTGCTCACAGAACCAGTACACCTGGGGACGGATGGTGGGTGTCAGTACAGTGCAGTACACCTGGGGACGGGTGGTGGGTCAGTACAGTATAGTACACCTGGGTGCGGGTGGTGGGGGTCAGTACAGTATAGTACACCTGGGGACGGGTGGTGGGATCAGTACAGTGCAGTACACCTGGGGCTAGGTGGTGGGGTCAGTACAGTATAGTACACCTTGGGACGGATGGTGGGGGTCAGTACAGTACAGTACACCTGGGGACGGGTGGTGGGGGTCAGCGTAGCATAGTACACCTGGGGGCGGGTGGTGGGTCAGTACAGTATAGTACACCTGGGGACGGGTGGTGGGGTCAGTACAGTATAGTACACCTGGGGACGGGTGGTGGGGTCAGTACAGTATAGTACACCTGGGGACGGGTGGTGGGGTCAGTACAGTATAGTACACCTGGGGATGGATGGTGGGGTCCGTACAGTATAGTACACCTGGGGGCGGGTAGTGGGGTCAGTACAGTATAGTGCACCTGGGGATGGATGGTGGGGTCAGTACAGTATAGTACACCTGGGGATGGATGGTGGGGTCAGTACAGTATAGTACACCTGGGGATGGATGGTGGGTCAGTACAGCACAGTACACCTGGGGACAGGTGGTGGGGTTAGTACAGTATAGTACACCTGGGGACGGATGGTGGGGTCAGTACAGTATAGTACACCTGGGGATGGATGGTGGGGTCAGTACAGTATAGTACACCTGGGGGCGGGTGGTGGGGTCAGTACAGTATAGTACACCTGGGGATGGATGGTGGGGTCAGTACAGTATAGTACACCTGGGGACGGGTGGTGGGGTCAGTACAGTACAGTACACCTGGGGACGGATGGTGGGTCAGTACAGTATAGTACACCTGGGGACGGATGGTGGGTCAGTACAGCATAGTACACCTGGGGACAGGTGGTGGGGTCAGTACAGTATAGTACACCTGGGGACGGATGGTGGGGTCAGTACAGTATAGTACACCTGGGGATGGATGGTGGGGTCAGTGCAGTATAGTACACCTGGGGGCGGGTGGTGGTGTGGTCAGTACAGTATAGTACACCTGTGGATGGATGGTGGGGTCAGTACAGTATAGTACACCTGGGGATGGATGGTGGGTCAGTAAAGTATAGTACACCTGGGGATGGATGGTGGGGTCAGTACAGTATAGTACACCTGGGGACGAGTGGTGGGGTCAGTAAAGCCTTCAAAATGCTAAAGCCTGTCAAAACCTGCTCGGACGACATTTAATTGCTGACATTTAATTTTCACTGGCACATTGTTGTTCCGGAAATATAAATACACGAACTTTTTTACAAGTCGTCCGCTTGCTTCTTATTGGTTCAATGGAAGTTGTCAAGTATGCAAGAGAGGCCACACGTAAATGCGTACGATTTTATAACCAGCCGGAGTTCGTAACCGCTAGAGAATAATGTTCAAATCATGGTTAGATCAAGGAATTGTCATTTGGGAGGGGTTACTTGTTCCGAGGAACGTCATTTTCTGGAGGGGCGCCACTGCGGAAGCACTGGGATGGTCGCCTTTTCCTCTCGGAGGAGCGGTTCTGGCAGAAAAAAAAATATTTCGAGGGTAGGGGGGCGGCGCACTCGGGCCTTACCGGAGGGGCACCTTTCCTTCCAAGAGGATGCCTTTTTCTCTCAGACGGGCGCCTCTGGCTGAAAAAAATTAGGGGTGCACTCTAACCTTCTCGGAGGAGCGCCATTTCCCAGCCGGAGGGACGTCAACTTATATTGGGGGGGGGGGGGGACGCATGCCCTAGTGCCAACCCCGGCATCCGTCCCTGATTGTTATTGCATCAATGTGTCCTTGTAAAACGAGAAAACACGGGAAAGGTTCATGTAAGTCCATATTTACTACAAATAAAACTTATCATAAAACATCTTCAGTTTTCCCATTACAAGATGGTAACGTTTAATCCACCCGTCTCTGTGGGCCTTTTTATGCCAACCCCTTGAGGTTTCCCACGGATAGCGAAAAACGGCACGCGGCAACGCGCCGAAATTTTTAACACCATTCTCCACATCCATTTGACATGTTGTGTGCAAATTTGGAAGTCAGGATATCTACGGTCAACGAGTTATTCAAGGTCAAATGAGGTCACCTAAAAAAGTTTACTTAGCTTACTTGGTTACTTCATGGACCCACCACCCACCATTGTTGGGTGGCTCACGACGCACTTTATGCACGATCACGGCTAATGACGCCGCCCACACTGTTTCGCCGATGGGCCGCGGGATTGGGAAATGTTCCGAGTGGTGCGAGTGTTGAACCCCAGACCTTTGGTACCCAGAGCTCAACACTTTAACCACACCCCGCCAACAGCACTCTGGGATCCACCCGGCAACCATGACCAGCACGAGGACAACTCGTGTTCGTGACACCTCTGGGCCAGGAGCAGCCAGGAGCACTCTGGGATCCGTCCGATAACCATCACCAGCACGAGGACAGCTCGTGTTCGTGACACCTCCTGGCCAGGAGCAGCCAGGAGCACTCTGGGATCCGTCCGGCAATATCACCAGCACGAGGACAGCTCGTGTTCGTGACACCTCTGGGCCAGGAGCAGCCAGGAGCACTCTGGGATCCACCCGGCACGCTAAAACTGAATCGCTGACGCTGAAGCGGGTCAGTCGTCCAGCCTCGTCGGAGCCCAGTTACCACCCTACACGCCACGTCAGAACCCCGCTACCATCCCACAGGCCCCATCAGACCCACGCTACCACCCTGCATGTCGTGTCAGAGCCACGCTACCACCCTGCAAGCCACGGCGGAACTCTGCTGGGACCATACAAGCCACGTCAGCGCCACGCTACCACCCTATAAGCCACACCAGAGCCCCGGTAACACTCTACACGCCATGTCAGAACCCCGCTACCACCCTACACGCAATGTCAGAGCCCCGCTACCATCATACAGGCCAGGCCATAGCCTAGCTACCACCCTACATGCCACGTGAGAACCCTCATACCACCATACACGCCATGTCAGAACACCGCTACCATCATAGACGCCAGGTCAGAGCCCCGCTACCACCATACACGCCAGGTCAGAACTCCCCTACCACCCTCCACGCCACGTGTATAGTGCGCTATGTATAGAGCTATGACGCCTCTTCAACTGGAAAAAGTAGCCTCTTCAGGACGCCCGAATGCACCTTTTCTCCTCCGCCCACACCCCGATCAACGAGCTTTTTTGTTTAGCTGACAGCGCTCCTCGGGTAGAAAAGATACTCCCTCGGGGAAATGGCGTCCCTCCAGAACAAGCACCCCCGATCAAAATTCCTGGATCCGCTCCTGTCGCAGCCACGGGCGGGGGGGCACCTGCGACCCGCTGCGTGCCGGCCGGGTGTCAGTGCTCACCTTTGGTGGAGAACAGGCGCTGGGCGCGCTCCTGCAGTGTGCCGCCACACCTGAGACCCAGAGCCATCAGCGCCGACTTGAGCCGATCGAGGCCGAGCGAGGCGAGCTCCTCCCACGAGGAGAACGCCGACAAGTCCAGGTGGGCGCCACCGTGGGTCAGCCCGGGAACGAGCCTGGCAAGGGCGGCGTCAGTCGGCGGGAGCCAGACAAGGCACGGGAGCATCGGACGTCAGGGGACATCAGAGCTCGCGGGGGGTGTCGGTCAGGACGGAATTAGCACAGACAAAGAGGCAGGCACACAGACATTTCTGAGAATAATCGTGAAAAAATACGACGTGGCACACGGACAAACACGGACACGGTGACAGAAAGCGGGTGACATGAGTGAACAACGAAATGGAATAAAACGATGTGCTCCGTCAAGAACGAAACATTCATTTCGAAGCATCTCAGCAACTGCACACAAAAATAACCATCTACCAAGGACGCAATTCGAATACAAGAATGCATTTCCTGGGAACACCATGAGCATCGGTGACCGGGTTACCACGCGAGGGCGACATTCCAGCCACGTGCCATACACTGCCGGGTCTGGAGACACCGGCGTGGTGCCTGCCGATAACTGGGCGTGGAGCGGAAGATCCTCCGCAGGTTACGGCAGCGCAATGTTAAAATAACGGCTCTTCATTAGGTGTGAGATGTCGAAGGATTATGGTAGGATGTCGAAATTCGCCATGGAAACAATGTCATTTAACAGAGATTATAAGTTCTTCGAACACAATTCTGATACAACAGCGTACTCATACGTGCGTCTTTTTCTTTGTTTTACGATACCTAATTTAGGGTTAACTATTTTAGAGATAGCAATACAAAATACCCATCGTTATGAACTGATATTGTATAACAGACCACAACATAGGTAATCCTCGTACCTGGAATTGTGCTCAGAGATGTGTGAACATCACAATCTGCAATGGTGAGCATCAGTCTAATACTTATCAACAAGATACTGTGGGAAATTATATATGAAGACTTCATGACGACTCATGAAGCAGGATGTCGATGCTCTGAGGGAGGGATGTCAATTCAGTGTTTAGAAAGTGGCATATTCCACCCATTCAGACAGATTCAGACATGTATTAAGGCCATCCACAATTAACTCGTGGCTATTACAGCCTCACGTCATGCAAATAAAGAGAGGTCGGCAGAAGTATCATACATTTAGATATCGTCTACAAACAGTCATAAAAGCAGACACATAAATAAGGCGCTAAGTGCCTCCACAATCCGGGTTCCTACGCAGGAGACGCTTTAGGTGTGGTCCAAACAGGGGGATGGGTAGCCGCGTCAGATCGGGCGGCAAGGCATTGTTTGAATTCACCCTATTGTATGAATAATTTCTCACTGCGGCAGTGCCACTGACTGAGGAACTATCGCCGCCTCAGCACATCCAGCACGTTCTCGATACGCGACAAATACGCCCAACATCGGACAAGGCGACGGCTCAAGTTCACCTGGACTGAGCTAGGGCGCCGTCGGAAGTGTTCGTCAGTACAGCAAAGTAAACAATGAGTTCACAGGGGAAACTGAATCATGTGTGTGCACAGCGGAAAAATTGAATATACGAGTGCACAGAGGGAAAATTGATTATGCACGGTGGAGTTCAGTGAGGATTTGTCAGAAAGGCTCCCGCCGACAAGACACGCGTCGATCGCGGCAAATATTCGCAGTGGCTCCTCGGAAGCGGTCCGACCAAGTTTGGTCAGCATAGCTCCTGGCCGACGGGTCGCCGCACGGCCCAACAATCCTGTAGCATGAATCATGGATAATGCAGTATCCGGCGGTGAGTTCCTGTTGCGACATTCGTGGCATCGCTCTGCATGCATACAGATAGCCCTTAGCTGTCCGTAAAGTACTGCAACATGCATGACAACCGATATGCTATCATTTGCTGTTTTGTCCGACTACGTAGAATGCATTAGCAACAGAGTGGAATGTTCCTGGATATTATGATTGCTACGACTAGCAAAGATTGTTGGATAGCTTTTCTATCATTTGTGTGGGTAGCATGTGTCCTAAAATGTTGGAATCATCTGCGTAAGGTTGGCCTGTGTGATTTGGCGTCACAACCTGCATGTGAAGTAAGCAGAAGTAGCGATAAGCTAAACCATGAACACGCCTGCGTTGTTCAGATGAGTGCCCATGAACATGTGGAGGTGTTCCCATTCTTTCAATTCGTGTTTGCTTTGTCGCTGCTCGACATTCCCTCCAGCACGCTATCAATACTCGCAGCAAGCACAGCTGCGCATGTTCGCTGGCGTCCCGTTGAATGTTGGCGGCCCGTTGCATACGCGTTGATTCTGCGCTTTGCTTGTGTAGCCACATGCTTGGATGTGTGGCTTCCCAGCATCAGCGCCCGCATTCTCCACCAGCATTTAACCATTTGTTTATACACCACCTTGGACCTGGACTCTTTTCCTTGTCAACCGGTCCACCTTACTTAAACACAGCAAGGAAACCAGATATGCGCTTCCTAGCTGCCGTTTTTGATGACAGACCTTCACCTACTGTCTAAACTGCACATTGCACGCTGGCCAACCACACCAGCGCCCGCTCTGCCGCGCCCGTCGCGCCTCCTAAGCCCCCCCCCCCCCCAGTGACGTACCTAGGGTTTGCGTCATGGGAGGGGCAAACGGATTTGAATGGTGCCCGACCTACCACTATTCTTGGTTTAACACGCGCCCTGGCGGGCCTCTGAAAATTACGCGCACTGGAGGGGGGCGGGGGCGGATTCTGCCCCCCCCCCCCATAAAATATCGGCTCCTATTAAAGCTGGAGCAACGAAATTCACAGAGTTGATGGGTACGGTAGTGAACTCTATTGTGTGAAATTTTCATGACGTTAGGTTGATATCTTCAAGGTCAAATGAGGTCCCATATATCAAAAGTTTCTTTTTTTACGTGGCTTGGCTTGTTATTGCTATGGATCGCTGTGATTGTGTTTAAATGCTCAAAATGGGCATCAGTGATGTTTTGGACATTACTAATGATGCAATACAGAAGCTAGACCCGGAATTTGACCTCAGGTCAACTATATAGTAGCATTTTATCAGGTCAGTTACCTGTTCCAGTTACCAGAATCGGGCCGCCCGCCCGACTGCTCCGTCGGGCAGCTCGGTGCAGTTGGCTTCGCGAAGAAAGGAGTGAAGTACATGAATAAAGTATTGAAACGCTTAGGTACACAATGACAAACAATAGTTTTCAGAATGTGTAGGGAGTAACATGCAAAGCGACATCAATCGCATGACAGTCATTTGCATTTATGACAACATTCCAGTTGACCAAGTTTGGTTCCATTAACCTGTCATGAACTTGACCTGACTTGACCTCGGTGACATGACATGACCTTGAAACTATATAGCATAACAATATACATCAAACAAGTCGCTAGTGTTTCCAAGAACACTTTTGCCAATATACGGGAAGCGCATCAGCGCCGATTTTTGTGGTCTTGCGCTACGAACTGTTTTGACTTTAACGGCCCCTAACTCGAAAAATGTTTCGGACGATTTCAGTTTTTCTTGCTTTAAACCACGTACCGGACATTGCTCATCAGGTACGCAAAAACGGCTTATATCGACCGGTAAAATCTGAAGTTATCTACGAAAAACCTGAAGGGTGGGCGGAATTCGCCCCCCCCCCACCGTCTAGTGCGCGTGTTAAGTGCAGCGGATTTCGACCACTATTTTTCAAAAGGATCCTTTTTTATCTTGTTAAAACGAAAATAATGAACGCCCAACTTAATTGTCATCTGGATGGAGGCCAATATCTATCACCATCGTTTCTGGGTCACATGATTTCAACCCTAACTCCTCCACCCTGTTCCATTTGTTTTGGTATCCATTGACAAGTCACTTCAGAATGCTGAAGTTACACATGTGCAAATCAATTAAAAATGCAATATTTTCCAATTTCAGGCATTCCAGTTTATCACTCCCGGTCGCCACCACGCCAACGTTCGTGCATGTGTATGCCCGACTTGCGCATTCGGCGCATTCACCACACTTCGTGCGATTCTATGGTTTCTGCTAGGCCTCCTACGATTTGCTAATTGCTACCACATGATAGTCTTGTGCCATAGTTTACGCGATGGAATGCTTCGCATGGAGGTTCGCTGGGAAAATTCGACATATTAAATTCGATGGTTAAATATCTTCTTCCCACATTTTCGGATGGTTGAGATCCGGATACTCGCTGATCTTTGATGCACTTCGTCACTTTGGTTAAATAAGCTCACAGATTGGCTACCAAACCGAGGCCCTGGCTCGGTATTCTTTTATCGATCCGTTGCGTTTTTCTTCGTCTACGGATGCATTTTTGGGCTTCAGCCATTTTTTGTTAGAGGTCCGGCACATTTTTAGACCCCTGGCTCTTGTTAGGGTGTTGTTGCTTTTTTATGCACCGATTAATTTTGTTAGGTACCAGTACGTTTTTGAACACCTCGATGTGTTTACTTAGTGCCAAGCCTTTTTGTTCTAATTTTTGGTTCACGCAGCTTTTTGCGAGCCCCGGCCTGTCTTTTTAAGTCGTGATGCAGTCTCATGGGCCCGGTGTGCTTTGAGGGCTTTTTCCGAGACTCGGTGCGCTTTGGAGGACCAGGCGCCTTTTCGGCCTCCCGTTGTGCTATTAGGGTCCTGCTGTGTTTATTTGGGGCTCCTGACGCACATTTGTGAGGCCCCAACACGACTTTGGGGGTCCCGGAACGTCTTTTCGAGCCCAGGCGCATGGTTCTGGGGACCCGACACCAGTGTTCTGCGCTCGACGTGATTTTTGGGGACCGCTTCTGATTTTTTAATGTTCAAATATCGGTCTGATTTTTTGGGGACCCCGGCAACATGTTTTTGTGTCCCTCCACGATTTTCGAGCCCCAGTACGTTTTTACGGATCGAACGCGATTGTTGAAGGCATCTGGTGCTATGTTTGTGGCTCCTGAGCGATTTTCAGGGCTCAGACATTTTTTTATGCACTCCTTATTTTGGAGGGCTCCTGCTTGATCTTTTGGGGTCCCGATGCGATTTTTGGGGCTATGCTGTGCATATTTGGGAACCTCGACGCCAATTTTTTTCTGAGCCCCGACGGGAGTTTTTGATGTCCCGACATAATTTTTGGGGGACTACTGATGGGAATTTTGGGTCCAGAATGGGATGTTTGGGGGTTCGCCCGGAGTTTGCGGGGCGCGTTGTGCTTATCTGGAGTCCAGCGCGCTTTTGGCGGGCCCCGTTGCAAATTTTCCGGCCCCGGTGAGATATTTCTGTGGCATGTTTTTCTTAGGAGCCCCCAATGCGAATTCGGAGGACCCCGATACGAATTTGGGCACCAGCGCAATTTTTGGGGCCCCGGCACGATTCTTGGGAGCCCATCCTACTCAGGATGGAGAGAGAGAGCATTTTCCCTTTGGTACGCCACTGCGGCTGCTCATCGAGTTTTTTTTTTCAAGCGATGGCACCCTTCAGAGAAGAAAGACCCTTCTGATAATTTTCTTTCGTGACCTGTTCTTAATTTTCCGTTGCTCGGGTCGATTGGATCGAGTCGCGGTGTGACTTTTTGGGGGCAGATATTTATTTCTGCACGGCCCCTGCGCGATATTTTTGGGTCACGATACGATTCTTCGGGCTTCCTATGCGACTTTTTTCGGTTGCTCGGCAAGTGTATTTTCCGGGGCTCGACGGTTTTTTGGTGTTCATTGACAAGATTTGTGAGACCGCAAAGTGATATTCCGGGTAAGAATTGATTTTCTGGGGCAGCTGCAAGTTGTTGGGCCCCTACGCAACGTTTTGCACCCCCAGTTTATTTTTCAAAGGCTGCGTCGCGACTTTTTTTGGGTCTCAATGCGATTTTTTGGGGCCCCGGCGTCATTTGTTTGGATTAGTAGTGCGGGGTCTAGCTGCCTCGACGCGTTTTTTGGGGCTTTGGTGCAATTGTTGGGGCACCAGAAATATGTGTATTGTCCGAACTTGTTCGTTGCCCCGGCTTCATTTGCTTTGGTTCCCGATGGGACTTTTGGGGCCCGGTGCGACCTGTTGAGCCCCTAGTGCGATTTTCAGTGGCCCGGCCCGGCCCGTCTTTTTAGCCTTCCAGCTTCTTTTTGGGCTTTTGGGGTCCACAGCGTGACTTTCAGTGGTCCCGGCAACACTTTTCGGGCCCCCAACGAGATATTCAGGGACCTGGCCACACTTTTTGCATTCTGAACGATATTTCGGGGGCGCCGGTCCGACCTTTTGAGGCCCCAGCGTGATTTTCAGGGCCCCTGGCTGGCTTTGTACCATACATTTTTTCACATAAATACTTCCCATATGAACCTTCCTCTTCGATTTGACCTAAGTAGACCTAAGTAGTGTTGTCAACTTGCTATCATTTTATCTTCTTGATAAAAATGCATTACTGTAAGGAAAAAAAATGACTTCCGCTACCAGAACCGTACGAAGGTTTTTTTGGTGCTTTCTCCATTGGAGCTTTCTTTGACAAGGTGGGATTTTTTGTCCCACTAGGTGGGATTTCACGGCACTAGGTGGGACGCATCCCACCTTGTTAACATGTTAGAGGAGGCACTGATTCATAGTTTTTTCCGAACTTTTCTTAGAGTAGTGTACAATTCAGGTCCGGCTCAAACACCCCAGAGACCCAGCCGTACACGAATCAGGGAACAGTGGTGCAGAGTCCAACGTCGGGGCTCAAACACCCCCGGAACACAGTCGTTCACGAACAAGGGAACAGTGGTGCAGAGTCCAACTTCGGAGAGGGGAGTGTATGTACCCAACTATCCGGGCCACTATCCATATGCAGCCAGCACTCTCGTGACGGGCGAGGACAACGCTCTAGCGAGTCTACTCCCGTGTATAAACCACAAAAGTTCATCAGTTAGAGGCCCAGCCCACCCGGGCTCGATCCGGGTCGACCGGCCCGACCGGAACGTTTGGGAACCCTTACTTACTTTCGTGCATCATTTCCAGTTCTAATGCCTTCACTCTGAAGTAGATCTGCTCTTCTTATTTTGATTTTTGCAAACGTTATCGCATTGTTTTTTGTCTGAGGTACTCGCAATTTCTGGACAAATAAACGGTTGTGCGGTGGCATTTCAAGAATTTTCCACGAATTTTCTTGGGGAGAGGGCATTCGTCTGGAGTAGTGTCGCTGCGGAAGTCCCCTCCAGGGACTTTCACAGCGCACTCGAGCCACTCGAGTATACTGCAGGGGCGCATTTTCCTCCCAAGGGGTACCACTCCTCTGCGAGGGGTGCCTTTTGGCTGAAAACTCTGTTGAGCGGAGAGATGCACTGGAGCCTCCCGAATGCCGCCTGTGCTATTTCGACACAAACCCGCATTCAGCTTTGAGATGCGTTCAAATTATTCGTTAGAAGAGCTAAATTTCTGTAGCGAAGCAGGTTGTGGGGACACTTTGATTTCAGACATTTAGCCCCTCCCCACTCATGTCGCGACAGGTTCCGGCAGATACCATACCACGGGTCTGCCGAGCTGCTTAGTCGGCATGTCACCGACCGCCGGCGAGGCCAACGGCTATAGTTCCCCTCCCCATTTCCGACGAGGTGGACAGATATCAGGGGATGGGTACTGTCGCCGTCTGACGAAGTGACCTCGATACGGGACTGCCGTCTTCAGATGATGCAATGTGTGGGGTGATGTGAATATGAATGTCAGTGGGTGCCGTGAATGTGATTTATCTTGAGGTATGTATGTTAACGAGTATATTCTGGAACCCAACGGGCAAGGTGTGTATGCACATAACAGTCGTATGTCAGAACACGTGCAGTGTGTATAGCTGTGAGGTATGACAGATGTCATACGTCGTGGCCGATATTAGGTGGGTCTGTAATGTCGGACATATCTATGATGTCAGATCTGTGAGTTAGGTGTGTCAGTGCACCTGTGATGTCAAGTGTGTATGATGTCGAAGGTGTCCGTTATGTCAGGGTGGTGTCAGGTACGTAAGAACAAGTGTACGTATATGTCTTGGATGTGGGTATGGATTAGGAATGTAATGTGACATAATAATGGGTGACTGCTGGATGAATGTTATTGTGTCTGTGAATGTCGGATGTCAGCTGTCCATGAGCTTAACGGTAATCATAAGTCGCGATTGTCGGGCGCTGTGTCGTCCCGATCGGCCGGCTGCCTATATGCAAGCTGAGCTCAGTTGTCAGGTGCCTGTGTGTACGCTGTGTCGGCAGTGGTTCCCGCGAGCGGTCGAGCTCTGGTTGCTACCAGAGATGACACTGGTCTGATAGAATGTCTCTGATGTCTGAGAGACAGCGCGCCCGCCCGTTGCAGTAAAGTTCACCGGGTACGGGCATTGTTCTCGATGGTTCAGGACCGTGCGGCCGGCGCTCTCATAGGTGACGTGTCCGCCTGGCATGGTGCCATGGGTGTTGACCGCCGAGTTTAGCTGGCGCGGAGCCGAGAGCTCCGGCAGGAGTCGTGAGACGGAGCTCGGCGGGATAGGGCGGCTGATGGCCGGCCCTGTCCCGTACTTCGACACTGGAGGTACGCACGACTGACTAAGAGTCGTTGGTTGACTGTTGATATGTAGCTGTTTGAATACTTGAACGTATAGCGTGATTGAAGACCGGTCGGTATGAAAATGTAATTGTATGGGAACGTTGTGGTCTCTTGAATATTTGAATGTATGGCCGGAGACATCACATGAGATGATGTGCCGTGATGTGATGACGTTTAACAAGATGTGACTGATAAGATGCATGGTGACTATCAAGATGTACGGTGGCTCTGTGAATATTGAATTTAATGGTGAAGCGCGGATATGTATGATGGCCAGATAACTGACGTATGAAGATGTGGCAATTGAGGTGTATGTTGGCCAATGAGTGATTGTATAACAATATGTGGGATGGCCTGGTGAATTGTCTGTCGGGCTTGATCGAAGCTGCCTGTCACTGGAAGATTCTAATGTACTAATTTGACTATCACTGCTGCACTATTAAATCTGAAGTATTGTCGTCATTTAATTGCTACTTAACATGCGTACTGGAGGTGGGGCGAAATCCGCCCACCCCTCCGGTTTTTCGTACATAACTGCAGATGTTGCCGGTCGATATACGCGATATTCTCCGTACCTGCTTAGAAATTCCCGGCGCGTCGTTAAAAGCAAGATAAATGGAAACCGGCCGAAAGTTTGTCGAGTTAGGGGCCGTTAAAGTCAATACATTTCGTAGCGCCAGACCACAAGAATCGGCGCTGATGCGCTTCCCGTATATCCGCAAAAGGGAAGTGTTCTTGGCAACACTAGCGACTTGTTTGATGTATATTGATATGCTATATAGTTTCAAGGTCATGTTAGGTCACCGAGGTCAAGTCAGGTCAAGTTCATGGCAGGTTAATGGAACCAAACTTGGTCAACTGGAATGTTGCATAAATGCATTACTGTTTGTCATTTGTACTGTTTGTAATTGCGTTTCCATACTTTATTCATGTACTTCACTCCTTTCTTCGCGAAGCCGATTGTGCCGAGCTGCCCGACGGGGCAGTCGGGCGGGCGGCCTGGTTCCGGTAACTAGAACAGGTAACTGACCTGATAAAGTGCTGCTATATAGGTGACCTGAGGTCAAATGTCGGGTCTAGCATCTGTATTGCATCATTAGTAATGTCCAAAACATCACTGATGCCCATTTTGGAGCATTTAAACACAATCACAGCGATCCATAACAATGACAAGCTAAGCCACCCACAAGAAGAAAATTTTGATAAATGTGACCTCATTTGACCTTGAAGATATTGACCTAATGTCATGAAATTTGCATACAATAGAGATCACTACCGTACCCATCAACCCTGTGAACATCGTTCCTCCAGCTTTGATAGGAGCCGAGATCTTAGGGGCGGCGGAATCCGCCCCCCCCCCTCCAGTGCGCGTAATTTTCAGAGGCCCTCCAGGGCGCGTGTTAATTACGCACATAAAAGTGCAGGATTTGAGGTGCCTGTCAAGAGATGATTGGATCGGAGATCTTGGAATTGTGGTACAGAACTATTGAAAACATTACCGAGGTTTTTAATATCGCCAACGTCGAGGTCCATAGTACTATTCACGTAACCCAAAGAAGTTTTCCCCAGACATAAGTGAGATACCAGGCATGGAAGGAACTGTCCTACATTTCTGGAGAGGGGAACCTGATTTTGGCTGAATCTGATTGGTTCCATGCGCTCATGCTGAAATTAGAGGCACTTTATCCGAAATCAGGCTTCTCTGTCGAACGTTGTGCAGACACGTCAAGTTTAAATGCGCTCTGCCGAAATCCGTGGTACTTGTTTCTGAAATATCCGCGCTCTGACGAATTTCGACGCAACCGCACATTTGTCTCCACGGGCCGTCGAGGGAGCCCAGATGCGGTAGGTCCGCAAGTGCTCTGCCAGCTAGGCTCTCCGATCCTGAGTCTGCGTCTGTCTGCGTCTGTGTCTGCGACACCACATAGCTAGTCTCTTTGCTTGACCCGTCCAGCACCCTCGTGGCGTATTAACCTGGCACATGATTGATATTATTACTCGATGTCAGCATAGGTGAGCTGTTCCTCACAAGAATAATCGCATTTTGATTAGAGGAATGTGATGTCCAGCACAGCTCCCCAGCCCCCACTTGGAAATCGTGTATGCCCGGCCGTCCCGAAGAACGTCCGTGTCAATTTTGCACTTCTTTCCCATTTTCACCGTGCCGAGTCTGCTCATCAGAATATTGTTTTCATGCCTGCACTACTATATCTCACGATTTGTGTTATCTCTACTATACTATACTATATCTATATACTATATCTATATACTATATCTATATACTATATCTATATACTATATCTATATACTATATCTATATACTATATCTATATACTATATCTATATACTATATCTATATACTATATCTATATACTATCTCTATCTACTATCTCTATCTCTATCTCTATCTATGTCTCTGTATCTGTCTCTGTCTCTGTGTCTGTCTCTGTCTCTGTCTCTGTCTCTGTATCTGTCTATGTCTCTGTCTCTCAAAAAGAAACTAACAATTTCTAATGCTCTGCACCGTTCAAGCTGGGCGGTGGCATGATAATAGGTGGTGGACTAGGGTGGTTGACACCATAGATATGAAGGGTATCCAGCGCTGCATGCACAAAGGGTGCCCTCACGCTTATTTTCACGTGCAATTGTGAATTGTGGGCTTCTTGGGCACCACCGACAAATTGTGGAGTTCCGGAATCCCCAGCATCCTCCTCTGCCTGGCGATGCTGTCGAGACTGACTAACTTATTTCGTCTTGTTACTTTGCTACTTCACTTTTCGTCCTACCTTGTACACCTGTAGAGAGCTCTACTCAATGTGGGAAAAGGGCGTCCACAATTGACTTTGGACACGTGGTATCTAGCCTGCACCATATGCAAAATATTAAGCTTGCTTCGAGCGGAGGTTTCCTCAACCAGCTGCCTCCACCCCCCCTCTTGCGCTTTCATCCATGGTCGTGGCGACAGCATAACATCAAATATATATATATATATATATATGCACAACAAACTCATCTTAAAGACAAAAGGCTAGACAAAAGGAACAGGCTGGACTTCCCACAACATGCAGTGGAAATCACAGGAAGTCATCTCAATGGGCAAAATAAAACTAAATGTGGATGAGCGATAGGATAAGGAAGTACTGGAAGCAGGGTGTTACATAATCCGTTGAGCCTACACTTGTTGAGCTTACAAAGGCAAATGTTTCTAATCCGGCTGTTCTCCGGAGCGCAACTACTGCACTTGGCAGGTTCTCTCCTTTTTTCATCCACTATAAGTGATCCACTATACGTGGAGTTAGCACCTGCCATTAGTAGGTATTCGGCATTTCGAGGAGTCAGAGTGTACTGAGCTCGCTTATTAAGAGCTGTGTAGCTACCCAGATCGCAGTATGCATCCCCTCCAGCCTACAGCTCCGTCTCACATGATTCAATGTCGGTATACTGTCGTCGAACCATTGCAGCTCGTGGTCATCCCACCACTCTGCCATCCGCACCTCCATACCGACACCACGTCGGAGGAGTTATCGACACCAGTCGCTGCCGCCACCGATCGCCGACGGATAGAGATGCATCGACTGGCGCGTCAGTTCATTTGACCAGGTCGCGGTGTGCCGACTGCATATTGTCAGTTAACACGGTCCGCCAGACACGGTAAGCCCCTCGCCAATCACGCCGGCTGTGTCGGCAGCACTTTCGAAAAATAAATGCACGTGCTTGTTTCCATTGATTGCCTGCCTGCTGCCTGTGCATTACCCCGATGTTATCGTCCTGGTACATACATACATGCAGCAGCGTGAATGGTGCTGTGTGGAGCAGAGGTGGCAAATGCAAGGATTGAAAGCCAGGTCAAAACGGATCTTTGTCATCAGTCTTTGCAATATAGACTTGGATTTGGCTTGCCACGTTTAATCTGTTAAAGAAACCAGATAGAAGAGGGTCGGGGGAGTGATTTTTTTAGGCGTGCCGGACCATAAAGATCATTTGCGCCGCCTTTAAAGCGAGTACGTTACATGTCTGTCTATAAAGCGAGCGTTTGTGATCAAGGTGCAGGCAAGTGGACATTTACGTTAATGAATTTTACGTTAGTTTGCGTGATATTTTAGTTGCTGAAGGCGAGGGTCTTTGTTGGGGACAGCTCCCTGATGTCTAAATGGTTTAATTTTACTTTACTCCTCCACAAAATAATTCGTAGTTTGGGTGGGGGTTGGGGTGTTTTAAGAGTGGCGAGAAGTTGATTTTGCCAGGGTGCCGGCTTTAGCCCACTCTTATCGAAGAGCACCAAGGGATCTTTACCGTGCGAACAAGGAAGTAATTGTTCACACCGCCTATCACGCCGCCCGCCGCGTGTTAGTTGTTAGTAGCGGGTTAGTCTAAGCATGCCATGCAGGGTTGTCAGTTGGGTTAGTACGGTGTTTTGCAATTCGGCTCTTCTACGTCCGCTGTACCTCTGGGTAGCCGTTTACGTTATGAGTTGCTAGGCAAATCGGCTCATCTACGTCCGATGGCTCCTCTGGGTAGCCGTTTTACGTTATGCTAATTTTTTTTTTTTTTTTATGTTTTCCTAAAGCAAGTCGGCTCATCTACTTCCGACGGCACCGCTAGGTAGCCATTTATTTCTAATTGAGAAGCAAATCGGCTCATGTACGTCCGAATCCATGCGGGGATGGCTATTTACGTGTTTCCTACGAGTGTTTCGCGGTCATGCATTGCGAGTTGATGTGAGTGTTGGTGGTGTGGTGCCTACAGTGCTCCTGCTAGTTTTGTGGCATACAGATATTCAAATAGCAATTGAAGGAGTTCTGGGTGCTTGTCACCGAGAAGCGATGGAAGCGATAGGGTGATGCCCTCTTTTTGGCAGAATGCCTTAGTGGTTGTCTTTGAGAGCTAAAGCGACTACAGTCTAGCAGGATGTGGCCTATGCTTAACGTGGTGTTGCAGGTGCCGCAGTGCGGTGTTGTATATTGGTCACCCTCTAATTGAGGCTGTGTTAGCTTTGTGCAACCCGTTCTAAGTCTAGTGAGGATGACCTCTTTTTGTCGGTGAGATTGATTTGATGTGTTCCATGTACCTTGTGTTGGTTCGATTGCGTGGGTGTGGTTGGATTTGTCCATGTGTTGGTTGGTTATTGGTTTTACGACACGTCGACCGTTGAGTCATATAGCGTCGCCAATCTCTCACGCCGATTGGTCGCGGGCGAAGAGTAGCGACAGGTGAGACTCGAACCCACAATCTTTCGATTGTGAGACGAGCATCTTACCCCTAGACCACTCGTCCCCTTTGTCCATGTGTTCTGTTGGTGTTGGCGAATGTGGCGTTGTAGGAGTGCTTTGCAATCGTCTACCGAATATTCCACGCTGGGGTAAATGTTCGATGCTAAGGCATGCTTTGCGAGCCGGTCTGCTTCTTCGTTACCTGGGATGTTGGCGTGGCCCGGAATCCAGAGGAAGGAACAGTTCATGTTTACGTTATGGGCCACGAGTTGTTGGATTATATCAATGAAGTGATGTGGACAGTCGTGGGTGTTGCTAATTGACTGGAGGACAGATTTGGAGTCTGAGCAAATTACTACGTTTCTAGCTTTACGTCTCATGAGAATGGTGATAGCGGCCAGAATGGCCATTGCTTCAGCGGAGTAGATGGAGAAGTTATCCGGTAGACGCTTGGAAAGTCTGAGCCCGGTCCAGTGATGCCGATGCCTACCTTTGCCTCGTGTTTCGACCCATCCGTGAATACGAGTGATTCGTGTTTGTTGTCATCGGCGAACTTGTGGAAGAGGCCAAGAATTTCCGCCGATGTGATAGTGGATTTCTTCTCCGAAAGCAAGTACTCGACCTTTGGTTGACTGAAAGTTCAGAATGGCCTAGTGGGCGGTCGAGTTGCAGTGGATGGCATTGCGAAGTTAAGATCTGAGAGAGCCGTGGAAATTTGTATGCTATATGGTGGAAGTTTGCGCGCAAATCGTCTCTTGTCGTATCTGTCAGGCGTAAAGCAGCACTGTGCTGGATGATTTTTAATGGATTTGATTTTGATGTGGTAGCGGCACAACTGTTGTGTCCTCCGGACGTGGAGTGGGGGTTTGTTTGAGTCCACTAGAAGACTGGCTATCGGTGTGGTGCTGAGGGCACCTGTGGCTGCTCTGATGCAGCTGTTTTGGATGATTTCTAAATTTCGGCTCTGGCTTTCTGAAATGGTGGCAAAAATGATGCTGTTGTATTCTAGGATGGGTCGTATGATTGATGTGTACAGTCGCAGTAGTGTTGTCCTGTCTCCGCCCCAGTCTGTGCCTGCAAGTGCTCGTAGTATGTTGACGCGCTTCGCGCATCGCTTCGAGATGGAGGTGATGTGGGTGTTGAAACTGAGTTTTTCGTCTAAATGTACTCCTAAGAACTTGAAGCTTTTCACCTGTTCGATGGCTTTGCCATCGATTTTAAGTAGAGTTTTGGGTGTAGGGCGGAGACGACTATATGTGACGGTGGCCGATTTTTCTGCGGACAGGGTGAAGCCCCAAGTTTTGCACCACTTTGCAATGTGGTCTAGTCCTGCTTTAATGTTTTTTTCCAGTTTTAAGGAAGCATTGTGATGTTGTCCAAATGGCTATGTCGTCCGCGAAAAGTGAGTATTGAAGTTAAGTGTCAGTGTGGTCAGCAAGTATGTCGTTGATCATGATGATGAAGAGGCTCGGTGGGAGCACGCTCCCCTGCGCCAGGCCCTGCTCCTGGGTTCTGGTGTTTGATGTAACACTGCCGCATCAGACCTCAAGGGTCCTGTCTCTGAGGAAGTTGAGAATGAACTGTGCCATGTGTCCGCGTAGGCCTATCTTGTGGAGTTTGTGTGTCAGTGCGGATTTGTGTACTCGGTCGAATGCGGCAATGATGTCCAAGTAGGCAGCTATTGTTGTGTGTTTGATGCGTAGACCACCTTTGATGTCATGCACTAATCTAATGAAATTGTCTGTAGTCGATCTATGACGCTGGATGCTGCACTGAAATTCGTCGAGCAGGTCGTTGTGTTCCAGAAATTTCCTCAGTCGTGTGTTGACCATGCGCTCGACCAATTTGGTAGCACAGCTAGTAAGTGAGATGGGTCTATAACCTTTTGGGGTGGAGTGATCTTTGTGCGGCTTTGTCAATGGAATGACTACGCTCGCCCGCCAGGATGCGGGAAAGGTGTCGCTTTGGAACAGTTCATTTATGGCCGCTAGTAGGTACGTTAGGGATTTTTTGCTAAGACGTTTAAGAAACTGGTAATGGATGCCGTCCGGCCCAACCGACGTGTTTCCACACTTGCTCAGGGCAAGGTGTAATTCGTACATAGTAAACGACTGATTGTAAATTTATCTATTGCTAGAGCTAAAATTTGCTTTGGAGGCTAGGGCGTCTAGAGCGCTTATCATAGTGGTATCGTAGTTGCTGTTGCCAGATACGCTGGCGTAGTGTAGTTTAAAGTGGTCTACGACTTGTTGTGGGTAAGTGATGTGCTGTCCTTTCACCGTCAGCTAGGGGAAGGGGTCTGGTGCTGGGCGTTTCAGGTTGAAACGCTTCATTAGGTCCAGATTCTGCCGGTAGGGGTGAACCTATTGAATTGAGAGGCAAAAGACTGCCAACAGTTTTGGCGTGCTGTTCGCATCGTGTACCGGCAGTAGTTTTGAGATTGTCTGTATGATGATAGGTGTGCTTCGCACACGCATCTTTGAATTACTTGTGGGCACGGCGCCGTACGGCGATTGCCCTTTGACAGACCGGGGTCCACATGGCGTAGATGCCTTTTTCCAAGGTTTGTGATTTTTGGGACTGAGTCTCGTGCTGCTGAGCCGATGGCTCTTAGGATTGTCTCGATTTTACTGGTCTCTGAAGTTGCTTGGTTGAGGTCCACATGATCCTCGAATTTAGCCCAGTCCGCTCTTTCCAAGTTTCAAGATGGTCTAAATAGCTTAGTGTGGTGGAGAGCGTCCGTGCTGAGCCTAATTGTGATTGGGTAGTGGTCGCTCAGCCCGGGAACGTCTGAAACTGACCAGTCAAATAGTGAGCTAAGTCGTTTTGAACAGCACGGTATGTCAATGCAACTGTCCGATCCTCCTAAGGTTGGGTTGTAGTGGGTGGCGGCCCCGGTGTTAAGAAGTACTAAATTGTGGTCCGAAATAAACTGGTGAATTTCCCGCCTTCTAGCGTCAGTCTGGTCGCTTCCCCAGGAGGGGTGTTTAGCATTAAAGTCTCACATAATGAGAACTGGTGGAGGGGCCCGAAGCAGCAAGTCGCCGAGCTCCTGTGTTGTAGGGGTTTCAGCTGACGGCGAGATGCATAATGAGATGACTGTGGTTTGGCAATGGACAATTTTGAGGCTGACTGCTACGCAATTCACTGGGGAGTATTTAACGTTACTCGACGGTGAGGTATGCTATTTGCAATGAGTATGGCTGCGCCCCATTTCCTATGTGGGCCGTTTACGTTGTCGACGTGCCAAGTGTAATCTGGGATTTTGTTCCAAGTGGAGTCAGAATCTCGAAAGTGATTTTCGTGGAGCGCAGTTAGTAATGGTTTTTGTTGCAAGAATTCAGAGTTGAATTATATGAACTTGCCTGGAAGGCCACTGGTGTTCTACTGCAGAAAAAGTCCCATTGCCAAATGCGTTTAGTGGCTGTTGGTGTTCCTATACTGAGGTGGTGTCGGTGTCGAGTTGGGGAGAAAGGTTGAACCGGTGAACGGAGAGAGGGTTGGGAGGTGATTGGGTGGAGTGCCAGCGGGATTTGCGCTTTGGAGGCGCGGTGGGTTCGGGCGGGATTCATTGGTCTGAAGTTGTGGGTTCGACTGGCTTGGCAAGAGTGGTAGGTTCAGTCTGAGTGCTGGCCTCAGACGAGGTTTTGGAGTGGGTTTGAGTGGGTGTGCAGGAGGTGGTGGGGGGTTCAGCTTGGCAGGAGATGGTGGCCGTGGACTTGCGGGTGGTCGGAGTGGATGTTGTGGTGGCCTTGGTTCTAGGCTTTGATTTGGGCCGGCCGGATGGGTGTGGTAGGGGCCGAGGCCCTGGAGGAGGCAGTAGAGGGAAGGCTTCAGGGTGACGAGGTGGGTCCTGGCCGGTTGGAGCCGGTGACGCGAAGGGGTACGGCCAGTTTCCGTGGGGGATGGGATGGAGATCGGGTCTGGGTCTGATGGGTGTTGGAGGAGGGATGATGCGGGGTGGGTATGGTAGGCCGTGCCTGAGGTGGGATGTTGGTGGGCATGGGCCGGGTCTGAGATAGGGTGGGAATGGAAGGAGGCCCAATCCTCGGTGGGGTGGACGAGGGAAGCCGGGCCCGCGGTGAAAAGGGTGTGGGAGGAGGCTGGGTCGAGGGTGAAGGGGATGTGGATAAGGGCCAGGTATGAAGTGGAGTGGGTGTGAGAGGAGGCCAGGTCCGGGGTGGCGTGGCGTGGCAAGGAGTGGTGATCGGTGAGGTCGAGTGGCGGTGGGCCGGGGAAGTCGGGGATCGGTGGGGCGGTTGAGGCGAGGGTCGGCGGAGCGTTGAGGAGGGAGGTGTGCCGGGCACGGGGAGCCGGCTGCTGGTGGGATGGTAGGGCGGGTGGGAGCTGGTGTTGGAGGGGTGTGGGTTTAGCTGTGGAGAGCGTCGCTGCGTAGCTTCGCCCGGCGGTAGGTGCGGTGTGGGGATGTGCAGTTGTGGCTGTGTGAATGTCAGTGGTGGTGGTGCGTCGTAGGTGCTGCCGTGCTGTTGCATGTGGCACCCTGTGAGTTGCTCGTGTTTCTGCCGATATGCCTAGATTTAGACCGAGCGGCGGCACTGTTTGCCTCTGATGCTTTCGCCGTACAGATCCGTATGTTTTGCTTCATGATCTTTTTTGAGGGTGCTGACTGAAGTTCTGCTTTTAATTCGCCCTCCGTCACGCTCAAGTAGGACTGTTTTCTGGCCATCTTTTTATCCATCATTGACATCCATGCTACCATCAAGACTGTTAAAATCCGGAACCCTAGCGCCCCGGTCGTATCGGATGGAACCAAAGCTTTAATGTGTCGCCGCCGTGGCGCGCTGGCTGTCTATGGGCACCAGTCTACGGAGTACAGGGACGCCAACCAAGCTATACGATTGGCGATTAGGCGTGGGCGCGACGATGTTGAGTGGCGCATCCGTGGGGATGGGCGGATGTCAATGCGGCGCCATATCAGGTCATTCGTCGGCAGCAAGCAGACTATTTGTAAGCTGCCCGACGCGACAGCTGATGACCTTACCATATTTTTGTCCGCATGGGCCCGCGCGTGGCGGTTTCCGTTTTGGCCACTCGATGGAAATCACCTTGACCTCCATATCTGACCAGATCATATCCGCATGTGACCACGGAGTGGTGTCCCTTCTCTGCCTGCTGTATTTGAGCAAATGTTTTGATATGATGGACCACTTAAAACTCCTGTCAAAATTAAGTTTCCACAGCATCGATACATCCTGGTTTTCGGTTTATCTTTAGAACCACACCCAGAGTGTCAGCCTCACTGACAGTCTGGGTGTCGTCCATAAATCTGCCCCGTTGCCCAACAGCCGCGGCGTTTATCGAGGATCATCTCTCGGACCTCTCCTCAACTGCGTCTTCGCCAACGACCTCAGCCTGTTCGCCAAAGGCGCAGTGGTAATCCAATACGCCGACGACACTCAAATTTTGGTCAGCGGTAAGAAGCTGAAATTCGAAACGTCGCCGCTCACATGGAAACAGTTTTGGCCTCCCTCGACATCTGGTTTAGAGAAAATGGACTGAAAAGCGAAGACACAGCTGATGCTATTGGGGAGCCCACAAAAACTGCGTGTCTTACCGGTCACGGTGAAATTTCGCGATCACGATCTACCAACCATTTCGGAATGCACAAACATTGGACTTATTTTCGATCGATCGCTCAGCTGGGACTCGCACGTCTCAGAAGTGACTCGGCGTTGTTTTGGAGTTCTGGGTGGTCTATCGCGTATAAGGGGGAACCTTGCACCTGCTGTCATCTCCGCGCTGGACAATGCCCTGGTCTTTTCGCAGATCCGCTACTGTGTTTCTGTGTATAGTAACGGAACCAAAAATAACCTATCTCGCAAATTATGAACCACTCGGAAAAAGTAATTTTCGACCGCAAAAAAAATTGACCGTGTTTCAGATCTGATGAGGAGACTGGGCTGGCTCAGTGCGGAGAACCTATTATTATTATTATTATTTTAAAAAAAACATTTTATTTATTTATTATGACATGTTTGACCACCGGTTTAACTGTTCTGTGATTTTGACCTTTTCTACTCTACTGTTTTATCTAATTAACGCGAGGTTTTAATAGCCACAAGTCCATTGCGGATTATCTCGATAAAAAGTCTGTATCTGTATCGATATATAGCTTCATGTTCATTGTTCAATCAACGTCGCTCATTTCTCATGAAGAAAATGTTCGAAAAGATTTTCTCAATCACGTGTGATATGTTCACGTCAAGGTTTTCTCGTTTGATCCACAGAGGTCGTTGAGTTGACTCACTTTTTTAATCTTGATGTGCATCCACAAGTACACGATATTTAACCACTCTGAGGGTTCTCCATGCATATCTACCCATGAGCAGCACCGGGGACTAGCAATCGGATATCATTTGTAGAGAAAACTGGTTACCCAATTCATGGCCAAGCAGAGATCACCACCAGTTCACATCAGAATATGTCATAAATAACACAACCATAGGTGTTAGAAGATGAGAAACAATACGGGGATCTCAGAAATGATACCTAGAATAACATTTTATACCAACATCTCAAATACAAACTTTCTTTGGAAGTGTTATAGCCGTATGACTCAGGAAACTGAGTTGCATTCCCATGCGGAACTAACGAGCGAGTAAGCGCTATATAATCGAAGCAGTTGATGTATGCACCCTACATCATAATAACGAACGAATTCACTGCATCGATTTTCCTCATTTTCTCACAAGGAGTGCTCCATAACTGGTAACATGTCCACGGCACAGGTTTGTGCTGGATTGTTTCGTCGGACCAAATCGACGGAATAAGGATAACACGAAATACTGGTTCGAAAAGCCACGCAGGTTTTATGAAGTGTGCCTCATATAAAACAGATATTCACATTTATTCACATAGAGACATTAAGTTGCAAACTTGTCGTTTTGCTCCCATCTACGCTCTGATACCGCATACTTGGGAAAGTTGGGAAGCGAAACTTTGTCGTCTAAATTTATCCGCACACGTGCTTTCAAAAAGGTATTGGCTTTCGGGGTTTTTCCTAACATACTTTCTTACCCCTCTATCTAATAGCCTACCAAGTCAGCTCTATGATCTTCAGAATCTTATATCTTCTCTCTCATGTCTTCATCTCTTATCTCAGGAGTATCATATCATCAGAAATGCATTAACCCGCGCCGTCCCGGGGAGGGGGGGTGATAACCGCCCCCTAAGGTTTTCCGCGGATAGTGAAAGAACGGCGAGCAGTAGCGCGCCGAAATTTGGCGTACACTTTCCCACATACATTTGGTGTGTTGTGTCAAAATGTTGAGGTCAGGTCATCTAGGGTTAACGAGTTTGTTAAGGTCAAGTGTGGTCACCTCCAGAAATGTTCAACCAGTCGTCACGCTTTGACGGACAGAGATATTTTAATGAAACTTTCAGTGTTTGCTTATATTTAGGGTCCAAACAAAACGCACCAGAGGATTTTTTCCGTTTTTGATTATTATTAGTTTTGCATATTTGCCCATAAGAGTTAAATCGAAGATTCTGGCTAAAGTAAGCATTTTTATAAGCGCAAGTTGACTTCGAACAACGTTTTTCGGTCCACTCTAGCCGTTAGAGAAAGAAAAATGAAATAAAATTGAAAACTCAAAATTTTGAAATTTCAAAAATAATTAATTGATTTTTGGGTGGGTAAAAATTTTAGGGCCATGGTCGATTTCGCCTTCCATTTCTGATTCCAAATAATTTTTGTTTTTTTCTTCAAATCTCCCCAAACATGAACTCCCCAGAACCTAAAACATGATGTAAGTCGTACAAACTTAGTCCGCCTAGTGACGTCACTTTTTTTTGTTTGGGGGTAAACTTTGGGGGGTGGTGTCTGGCCCTACTCGTCGAGCGCTTTCCGATGACATCTCTTTCGTTTTCGTGCGATGCTTAGTTTGTAGATTAGAGGGGGGTGTATCAACACCCCCGGAAACGGGGTGTGATGATATGACCGGAAAAATGGGGAGGATTAACCTATTCCAGCAAGTCTATTACATATGCATAAAGGCGGCACAATATATGTTGGACCTACTTTTCGGGCTCAGAGGGGAGGACCATGACCGGGATGCTCCTCCTTGTATCCGTCAGTAGTGAGCAAGCGAAGCTAGCTAACGTACGCAGTCTCCCAGACAGGACTGTTTTTAAAAGTGCATTATCCAATGGCTCAAATAACTTCAATACATCTAGTTTATCTAAAAAATGTATGGTTCGTGCAGGCCGGAGACTATTTGGCATTTCGTAGGCCTTTTCACCGTACTTCCCAAATTGCATACTCAAATACGTCACCGCCCAGATATTCTAAGCCGAATGCGCTGCCCAACTTGACTTTCTAGGTTTTGTTCCAAACAGACCTTCGCTCACTGTGGTACCATTTTACACATTTAAATTTCAGGGCATCTCTGATTTTCTCAGAAATTTAAAGGATGTCTCCGTACTCCTCGCCATTGAAACAAGTTCGTCCTATAAGGTGAAGAGTGCCATTGTAGGAGAAACAATCGGATCACTTCTTTCTATGTAGATCTCTGAATAAGTCGGAAGAATATTTTCATTTAAAAGTTACCAAAAGTACAAATATTTTGGTCATTACAGCATCGTAGCCAACCCCGCTCGACAGGTTTATTATAGAGCTTCCATTTTCATCATGTTCATACATCGGTTCTCCAAGCATTCAGCGACTCCTCACCTATATCCAGCAGCCTGCCATTCGGTGGACTAACTGACGATCAGGCTGGGTGGACATTGTTCTCAATCAAGTTCAGAGAACCTTTCCATCGAGCATGTAAGTGCTATCGCCCATTCTGAAGCGAATCATCACTTATTTACACCTGATATGCAAGTGAAATTAATGCCTGGAAAATATGACCAAACTTCAGACGGAGCGCTCTGGATATTCACCTCCACTGCTGAGGAGCCCGCTCGAAGAGGACATATTGAGCAAGCAGATGAAGGCTGAAGACACCTCGGATGAGCAAACTCAAACTGCATCGGATTAGAGTTACCCGCGGCGGCGCCAAGAGGTTTTCAAACCGCATTTCCGTCAAAAAGTTGAAGAAAGTGTTCCCAAAGCTCTTCACTGAGAACAAGGTAAGATAAAGATAATCCATGATTCGTGAGTTATGTCCGTTTCCCCGTCTATCCGTCTCTCCGTCTTTCCATCTCTCCGTCTCTCCGTTTCTCCGTCTCTCCGTCTCTCCGTCTCTCCGTCTCTCCGTCTCTCCGTCTCTCCGTTTCTCCGTTTCTCCGTTTCTCCGTTTCTCCGTTTCTCCGTTTCTCCGTTTCTCCGTTTCTCCGTTTCTCCGTTTCTCCGTTTCTCCGTTTCTCCGTTTCTCCGTTTCTCCGTTTCTCCGTTTCTCCGTTTCTCCGTTTCTCCGTTTCTCCGTTTCTCCGTTTCTCCGTTTCTCCGTTTCTCCGTTTCTCCGTTTCTCCGTTTCTCCGTTTCTCCGTTTCTCCGTTTCTCCGTTTCTCCGTTTCTCCGTTTCTCCGTTTCTCCGTTTCTCCGTTTCTCCGTTTCTCCGTTTCTCCGTTTCTCCGTTTCTCCGTTTCTCCGTTTCTCCGTTTCTCCGTTTCTCCGTTTCTCCGTTTCTCCGTTTCTCCGTTTCTCCGTTTCTCCGTTTCTCCGTTTCTCCGTTTCTCCGTTTCTCCGTTTCTCCGTTTCTCCGTTTCTCCGTTTCTCCGTTTCTCCGTTTCTCCGTTTCTCCGTTTCTCCGTTTCTCCGTTTCTCCGTTTCTCCGTTTCTCCGTTTCTCCGTTTCTCCGTTTCTCCGTTTCTCCGTTTCTCCGTTTCTCCGTTTCTCCGTTTCTCCGTTTCTCCGTTTCTCCGTTTCTCCGTTTCTCCGTTTCTCCGTTTCTCCGTTTCTCCGTTTCTCCGTTTCTCCGTTTCTCCGTTTCTCCGTTTCTCCGTTTCTCCGTTTCTCCGTTTCTCCGTTTCTCCGTTTCTCCGTTTTCCCGTTTCTCCGTTTCTCCGTTTCTCCGTTTCTCCGTTTCTCTGTTTCTCTGTCCCTCTGCGCATTTGTGTTTCTGTGTTAAAAAAAGAAGAAGTTTAATCCGAGTTCTTGCTGGGGTGGCTTTACGAGCCAGGGTCTTATTGTTTAGCAGAGCTTGTTGCGTGAACCCCGGCCCCACCACCCGATCCATGGATTCCAGTTCAACGGCAGAATTTTGACCGAAAGTTTAACGTGCCGTCAATGCACCGACACGGCCGCCCGCCCGGTAGCTCGTCCCCGGCCTTATCGGGCCAGCTGCCAACTGACCCTCCCAGCCGGGGCCTAAATGCGAGCGCGTGAAGCGACTCAAACCCTGTGTTGCCCGGACAGGGGAGCCAGTGCAGGCCAACACTCTAACCAACTGAGCTACCGGGGCGGGTTTCTGTCCTGCTTTTCTGTCTTTCTGTCTTCCTGTCTTTCTGCCTTTCTGTCTTCATGTCTTTCTGCCTTTCTGTCTTCATGTTTTTCTGTTTTAACACTCGCACGTCCGGCGGTCCGCGCCAACTTCGCATGTCCGGGGGGCAGATGTCTGCCCCCCTAAGATCTCGAGAACTATGCTAGGTAGCGACAAACGGAAAACGGCTTTGGATAGCTGGTGACAAGCTCTATCGAAAGTATTTCGGTCATTTTCTCGCTCAGGTCAATATTTAGGTCACTGGGTCATCATGTCAAATTCGACCAGATCGGGTGGGACCCTCAGATATTGGCACATATCTCAGGACTTGTAACAGATATAAACAAACTGCAAATGCTTTGCAGTTGCTTTGGTCTTTCTGCTTTGATGTCTTTCTGTCTGCCTAAGTTTTTTTTCTTGATTTCTGTCTTTCTTGCTCTCTCACTCACTCACTCTCTCTTTCTCACTCTCTCTCTATCTCTTTCTTTCTCTCTCTCTCTCTCTCTCTCTCTCTCTCTCTCTCTCTCTCTCTCTTTCTCTCTCTCGCTCTTCTTCTTATTTTTTTCATATGCACATCACCCGGTCAAAAATGCAAGTTCTAAATATCAAGAAATACCTGTACTGCACTACACGACAGACTTACGACACGTTGCTTTTAGCCCGAAGCTGTGGCTTGATGGGCTGCACATGCGGCAGAAATATGCGGGCGCTAACACCCGGAATACTGATGAATGTGCCCGAGAGCGTGGAGGGAAAGACTGGCTGCTCTGGCGGTAAGTGGGAAACCGCCAGAAGACGAACTGTGTGACGTTGGCTGTCCGTGCGTCACTGAATCTCTGAATCCGATTTGCTGCTATGGGGCCATCCATACATTACGTTTCAATGGTCATGCGTTTGGCCCCTTCCTCACCATGTTATGCACTTCTTAACGTGCACTTGAACACTAGGAGAGGGTAACGCTGCTCCAGACTCACTCCCTTTCTGGGCGTAGGGTAATTTCTACACGACTTATAGCCCATCATGTTTATTGTCAGTAATTTGTTCGGTTGTTGTATCATCTTTGTGATTCCCACGCTTGATGGATTTTCATGACGATTTTTGATCCAAATGTTCCATAATATGTTACCCATCCGTGACCAAGGTACTTTGGGTCAGGCCGTGGCCTGTGACTGTGGCGATAGTTTGACCAGAAATCGACAACATCCGAGAAACCAGAGCATTCTGGAGTGATATCGGTCCGATGTCCCTCAGGAAATGTCACTGAGCTATAATTGTTTGCTATAAAATACCCTAGCACATACATTTAATGAAAAGGTCCCCCACATGCCCAGATAAACGCTTTCTGGTGAAGTATCCAGTGACCATCTACGTTCTTGAATGAGTTACTGTGATTCTTACATATTGGATTGAAGGCAAACGCAAAAACCAACTTCCCGCGAGCAACCATCAAAGTTCACACGCCAAAGCGCCTTAGGCAGAAGTGATTTCGCTGTGTGATCTCGACTGGCCCCGATAACCTAAGTTTTGGTCCAAGATAAATGTTTTCAGTTGTCATGTTGGGTTTCAGCACGTAAATTCAGGTTTTTGCTCCGCATACCGGACAGTTTTCGAGTCGGAAGGGTCGTCGAGGCGCCTTCGGTAAAATGCATGATGAAAGCGGTTGGGCCGAAACAGTGTTTGGGCATCCCAGTGGATTGTTATGTACGTATTGGGTGGAAAATGTTTTATTTGTGCTACGTGATACAACAAAAAAGCGTACACTCCAATGTGTTTGGGTATGCCGAAACTATCTTAACACGCGCCCTGGAGGGCCTCTGAGAATTACGCGCACTGGAGGGGGGGGGGGGGCGGATTCCGCCCCCCCCTACGATCTCGGCTCCTAGTAAAGCTGGAGGAACGAAATTCGCAGGGTGGATAGGCACGGTAGTGAACTCTGTTGTGTGCAATGTTCGTGACCTTAGATCAATATCTTCAAGGTCAAATGAGGTCAGATTGGCAACATTTTCCGGTTTTGCGTGGCTTGGCTTGTCATCGTTATGGATCGCTGTGATTGTGTTTAAATGCTAAAAAAATGGACATCAATGATGTTTTGGACATTACTAATGATGCAATGCAGATGCTAGACCCAACATTTGACCTCAGGTCACCTATATAGCACCACTTTATCAGGTCAGTTACCTGTTCCAGTTCCCGGAACCGGCCACCCGCCCGACTGCTCCGTCGGGCAGCTCGGAGCAATCGGCTTCGTGAAGAAGGGAGTGAAGTACATGAATAAAGTATGGAAACGCAATGACAAACAGTACAAATGACAACCAGTGCTGCATTTATGGCAACATTCCAGTTGATCAAGTTTGGTTCCATTAACCTGTCATGAACTTGACAATTGGTGACCTAACATGACCTTGAAACTATACAGCATATCAATATGCATCAAACAAGTCGCTAGTGTTGCCTAGAACACTTCCCTTTTGTCAGTATACTGGAAGCGCATCAGCGCCGATTTTTGTGGTCTGGCGCTATAACATTTTTTGACTTGAGTGGTCCCTAACTTTAAAAATTGTTGGCTGATTTCCATTTTTCTTACTTCAAACAACGCGCCGTTCATTTCTAAGCAGGTACACCGAAAATCGCGTATATCGACCGGTCAAATCTGCAGTTATTTGCGAAAAACCGGAGGGGTGGTCGGATTTCGCCTCCCGCCCCTCCAGTGCGCGTGTTAAGGGCATCAGCCACAATATATCTTCCTCGATATTTCGTTACTTTTGCATAAAGTCATAAAGTCATAAAGTGTTAAGGCTTAGTAAGAGCCACAGGGGCCCATCTGGGTTAAGCCTATCTGGAAAAGGTACTATAAATGTACATGCTCTCACCCCAATCAATCCTTACCTCAAGTTCCTAGGAAGCTATATATCGCAGCCTATCTAGCACCAATTCACTTGCTATTGCATAACACACTCCCATTGTGCTACCATAGACAATCTCATCAGTATCACATCCCGAAGGAAGGTACTGAATCCACTGCTAGGTACACCCTATATAATTATAAAGTACACATAACCCTATGTCCTTGGTGTTCTGGTTTGGCTGACGACCCTGACCCACCCGACATCTCCAGCCATGGGCCCCTGCAGCTGCAGCACATCATTGAGAGTGGGCCCATTTGCATGATGATATAGCACAATAAATACGTATTATATTAAGTGCAGCGTGGGAAGCGTTAGAGAAGTGAGATCATTCTCAGTGGCGGTAGACGATCTGTATCGGCTGTGACGTCATCAAGGAGTGGTATGGCTGCCGCGCCCTACGTGTAGCTAAGATGCTGTCTGATCAGCTACTCGATATGGCACCACCAGCCCGTACAGCTGGGCACCATCCGACCGCAGGCCCAACGGATCCCACCTCACTGTTCCACCTCATGTCACCTGACACCACCAGCCCGAACAGAGGGACACCATCCGACCGCAGACCCAACGGATCCCACCTCACTGCTCCACCTCATGTCACCTGACACCACCAGCCCAAACAGAGGGACACCAACCGACCGCAGACCCAACGGATCCCACCTCACTGCTCCACCTCATGTCACCTGACACCACCAGCCCGAACAGAGGGACACCATCCGACCGCAGACCCAACGGATCCCACCTCACTGCTCCACCTCATGTCACCTGACACCACCAGCCCGAACAGCTGGGCGCCATCCGACCGCAGACCCAACGGATCCCACCTCACTGCTCCACCTCATGTCACCTGACACCACCAGCCCGAACAGCTGGGCACTATCCGACCGCAGACCCAACGGATCCCATCACACTGCTCCACCTCGTGTCACCTGACACCACCAGCCCGAACAGCTGGGCACTATCCGACCGCAGACCCAGCGGATCCCATCACACTGCTCCACCTCGTGTCACCTGACACCACCAGCCCGAACAGCTGGACACTATCCGACCGCAGACCCAACGGATCCCACCTCACTGCTCCACCTCATGTCACCTGACACCACCAGCTCGAACAGAGGGACACCATCCGACCGCAGACCCAACGGCTCCAACTTCACTGCTCCACCTCATATCACCTGACACCACCAGCCCGAACAGCTGGGCACCATCCGACCGCAGGCCCAACGGATCCCACCTCACTGCTCCACCTCATGTCACCTGACACCACCAGCCCGAACAGAGGGACACCAACCGACCGCAGACCCAACGGATCCCACCTCACTGCTCCACCTCATGTCACCTGACACCACCAGCCCGAACAGAGGGACACCATCCGACCGCAGACCCAACGGATCCCACCTCACTGCTCCACTTCATGTCACCTGACACCACCATCCCGAACAGCTGGACACTATCCGACCGCAGACCCAGCGGATCCCATCACACTGCTCCACCTCGTGTCACCTGACACCACCAGCCCGAACAGCTGGGCACTATCCGACCGCAGACCCAACGGATCCCATCACACTGCTCCACCTCGTGTCACCTGACACCACCAGCCCGAACAGCTGGGCACTATCCGACCACAGACCCAACGGATCCCACCTCACTGCTCCACCTCATGTCACTTGAAGTGGTTCGTTGGAAGGGACAGAACTCCCAAATGGACGCCAAATAAACCTTTGGAAAGCTTAGCATACGCTGGTTGCGCATTGCAGTGGCATCAGCACACATCGGCACTTGTTTCTGCGCCCCTGCTGACGCGGGAGGGGAAAATTGCCAACCTCTCCGGCCGCTTTCAATATCTCGCAACACAAGAGCACTACAGCGTTAGCTACCGTGCGTTTTCGACGATAATGCCCGACTGTGGACAGCCAGCCAGCAGGGCGATCCACGTGTGTCAGTGTGGTAATTGGCGATCCACGTGTGTCAGTTTGGTAATTGGACGACACGTGCGACGGCCACCGTTAACAAAGCCAGTCGGTCAAAGTTTTGCCGGTCCAAGTTGAACTAAGGGCCTGCCGGATGGCGGCGGCAGGACTGCAGAGCCTGCAGACGTAATTAATGGATCTTTGGGCGCTCTGCACAGAAACAACTCTTGACTCTTGTCGGAGTTGGCACTTTGCGCTCGTTAAAAACTTCGGCCAAACTCTCCTAAACACATAAGGGCAAGACAGAGCATGACAGGACAGGGCATGATATCGCACGGTGTGGTATGGTATGATATTGCATGGCATAGTGTGGTACGTTTGAGACTCTACGCATATCCTAGCGACGTCTCCGGCCAACCTGTGAAAGAGGGGCGTACTCACCCAATGACATCCTGGTGAAGCCCCTGGCAGGAGGTCTGCAAAAGGGCTGATTAGGACATGTTGTGAAGGTACTTTTTCTGGAGGAACAAAATAAAAACAGGTTGTATTTTTATGGGGAGAGAACTGAAAACAACCATAGTGCTGAAAAATCCGGTTTAAAAACGACTTGGAGCTTCCCCGGCCGGCTTCAAGATTCCTGTGTGTAGCACAACAGGCGAGACGGTGGCGCCGCCATTCGGAAAATTGTGAACTAGCCGTTCGGATGAGCGATTGGGCTTCAAAGTGGCTGCAGTTACTATTTGGCTATTTGTTGGTTACCAGGGCTATTTGTTGGATTTGATTTTCACATGTTGCTTTCAGAACTTATAAGTTATGTAGAATCGCACAATCGGTGAATAGACGCAGTATTTTCCTTAGTAATACTTGATACCTTTTATTACACGACATCTTCTCTGCCTCTCCCTCTCACTAGCCAGCAAGGATATGAATGGTTGATACACAGTGCCTCTAACAGTTTCAGAGCTCATATCGCTGATCCTCGTTGACCCTCCGTCATATAGTTTCATGCACTTCTCCCATCCCTCCAATCCTGTGCAAAGACACACCAGATTGTGGCCCAGGTCTCAGATAGCTTGTGATGAGCAAGTGCAAGGGGAGGAACACAGTAACCCTACTGTCCGGTGCTCACTACCACTAGTATGTACCGTGCTCACTACCACTGGTATATACCAGCCGCAGATTAGACTGACCACTAACCAGTGTGAAGAGTGCCACTCGGATTTTTGAAGTTGTGAGATGGAAACAAAACAAGTACTTAACCTTTCATGCTCGGACAACCAAGCAGCGTTCCCGAAACAAAACTGCCGATGAACCACAATGTCGCAATCTGCGGTTTTTGAGGGGTAAGAATGCGGGGAAGATTTCTGCGATGACACGAAGCACATGCATAAGTTTGTCATCAGACCTTCTGCCACAGAGGTCAAGGATGTGCGGGAGAAAGAAGAAAGACCGATCATCAGCCCGAAAGCGTTAAACGCAAGATTTTTATATCTTGCTTTTTGTTAAGGAAAAAATTATAATCATCCATGCCAGATGCATAAGCTACCACCTAGTGCAAGAGATTCGGAGCACGCCAAATCCAAGAGAGGATTTTTCCTCAACGTTTTGGAGTTGGGGAGTGCAGGCGCAGGCTCTTGAACGCGTGTCAGTGTGTCAGTGACCAAGGAGTGACAAAAAGCGTCGCCTCGAGAAATCCTCTTCCTGGAAGACCAACGTGACGAACAGCAGACGGTGATCGGCACAGTCGACCTAAACAAACCATGCAGAGATCAATACGTCAGCAGAGACAACGGCCAGAGGCAGATGGCCTCCGAACAACCCAAAGTAGTCACCGGACACACACAGCCAGCACCTTGCGAAAGCTGACGACGACACGCCGGCCTGAAACATCTGCATCAGCTGCCGAGCCATCCGCAGGATGTGGGGCGACAGGCGATCCGGATCAATTCCTACTGGCGCCATCTAGAGGCTATTCTCCCGGAACTGGCTGCTGACAACCAGACGCAGCTCGCGAGTGAATCGTTTCGCGCATACTGAGAAGCCGACAGGCAAGCGAATAGGTCAGTCAGTTCCGGCCGCCGCCGGTCAACTTGCCGGCCGACGACCACGAGAGTGTGATCGGCTGGGAGCGACAGGAGACTCCGTGGTCCGCCGCTGACCAGGACCGAAGAGACCTGTCAGAAGATAAGATAAGGCGCACGGTCGACCAGCCGCTGCAAGTGAGGCCATGCCCGTCCACTCAGGCTGCAGAGCGCTCGGTGACGGTGGTGACGGGAACCTCCTCTGTCGTCGTTGAGGAGGACGGCCGGCACTGTCCAATTGCGCTCTGCTGAAGCACCGTGGGAGCGAAGGCGACAAAACGTGGCGTTCGGCTGTCGTGTTGACGGTCATGCAGGTGCATCGGCTACTGGGCGCTGCTCGAGCTCCGACGCTTTGTTGAGGTAGTCAAAACAGATAGACCGACCGTTTCCACAGACTTGCAGATACCCCGCGTTCCAAAGCTGTTGATAAATGTGCTTGCTTGTTGGTAAACGTGCAAAAGCAACATTGTATCGTGTAGCCAGTGGCGTCGCCACGAAATCCTTCCAGGGGGGGCAAGGTCGAAAGGGGGCCTCCATTGTGTTAGGGTCTCATATTGTTTTTAGGCTCTTACTATGGTTCGAGAATGGGGAACATGATTTCATATTGGTGTTTTGTTTGTTCTTGGCATGATGCATCATTTACTCAAAACGCAATAGCACTAATCATTTTCGCTGAAAACTGGCCTGAAAACCAGGGTATAAATAAGTAATATTTGGATACATACTTAAGTGCCAAAACAAACCATCGTCTCAATGCTTTCTCGAATCTTCCAGCTGGCCTCTAGATTGCAGCGAGCTGGCGGGGCTGGTGCTAAGCATATCTTACAGATATCTGCCATTGATAAACCCACTTTTAAGTCATCCAAGTCTAACTGAATATAGCTAGATTCATCACTACTGTTATTTATTCCCACCAGCTCGATGTCATAAGCAAAGCTTGAACGACCATTTCTCAGTCCAAGGACGACAATTTCGCAAAGGTGACAACGAGAAGTGGATTGCATTGGTTTTCTGAGCGCCATCTTATGAATGTATTTATTTTTATAACATTTGGTGCTGGCTGCAAGGCAACTGTCACACGAGCTAAAATATATCCCCAGCGAATAAATTCACGGCAAGAACAAGCATTGAACAGCAATGCATAAATGACAATGCAACAATGCAACAATGTCAGTACGTACATAATCCAAGCCTTCAAATTCCACGCCGTCCCGCCCATCGTTTTCGCTGTGCTGTACCGTTTTGTAAATGAGGTTGAGAAGGTATGGAAGCTGGGAAGCTCTAATCATGCAGGCTGTAATAACAGAAAAGAAGTTTGTTGGAAGAAAATGCATTTAAAGACCTCATTCATCCCATTTTATATGGGGCATGGATGTTATATTGTATGCTTATGAGGGGTAATTTGTCCCCTCAATGTTGGCGTTTCCCCATGGGCGTATGTTTCGGAAAATTATTGAGGGACCAGTGGAGTACCTATATTTGCGTCAAGCAGGAGGGGGCAAACGGATTTGCAGGGGGGGGGCACCTACGCCCATTAAAAAGTCCTTGGATTTCGACCGCTATTTTGTCAAAGGGTACATTTCGAAATAATATAATTAGTCATCAACTAAATTGTCCTGTGGAGGGGCCTAATCTACCACTATGGTTTCTGATTGGTCGGATTTCAACGCTAACTCCACCACTCAGTTCTCAGGTTTTCTTTTGGTATCCCTTGATAAGTTACCTCACACTGCTGAAATTACACCTATACCACAAAACCGGATCGGTATCCAAAAAATCAAGCTGGAGCCCTCCAAAATAAGAGAGATTCCAACAAATAAATGTCAGGGTCAGGAAAGTGGCTCTGTTGCACCGAACATTTTTCCAGATGCCTTCAAAAATTGCGTATGACACCGAAAAGCATACCGGATCTCGAAAAATCGAGGTGGGATACAAAAACATGACGCCAGAGGTTCGAAAAATCAGTCCGGGATTCGGACTTTAAAAAACCCCAGAAAAGATCCACAAAAATCGCGTTGAGCACAGAAAGCTGGCGTCGGGTCTCCGGAACCACGCGCCTGGGCGCGATAAGTGGCGCTGGGACCCAGAAAATATCGCACCGAAGCCCCAAAATCATACTGGGGCCCCACAAATGTGCGTCAGAAGCCCCAAATATACACAGCGGGACCCTAAGAGTACGACGGTGCCAGAAAATACAACTAACCCTCCAAAGCGCACAGAGTCTCCCAACAAGCGATAGGGCCTTAAAACATGCGTAGCAGCCCTAAATAAACATACCGGGAGCTCTAAGAAAAATAGTTCCAAAACGTACAAAACGACCGGGAGCTAAAGAAACACATCGGGATCTTCGAAAACGCCCCGACACGTAAAAAATACTCGGTGCACAAAAAAAACACAAAGCCCTAAAACGAGCAGGGTTTCGAAGATGTATTAGGCCCATAACTTCAAAGTAAAATGTATTACCCACCACTTTAAAATACAAAACTTCACAATTTCAGGCATTCCAGTTCATAGCACCCGGTCGCCACGACGGCAACGTCAGTGCACGTGCACACCGATTTTTCGTATTCGGTGCATTCGCCACACTTCGTGCGATGCTATGGTTTCTGCTAGGCCTTCTGCGTTTTGCTAATTGCTGCCACCTGATAGACTTGCGCCATATTTGGCGTGATGGAATGATTCGTATGGGCGTTCGCTGCGAAAAGTCGATTGATTAAATTCGATCATTAGTTTCCTACTTCTCACATGTTCTGGTAGTTATGAAATGCGGTTTCCGCTGAGCTTTGATGCACTTCATATCTTTGCTGCTATCCTCCCAGATTGGATACCGAACCGCGGCCAAGCCTCAGCGTTCTTTTTGGACCTGTTGCGTCTTTCTTGGTCTATGATTGTGCATTATGGCTCCAATCCATTTTTGTTAGGGGCCTAAAGCATTTTCGAACCCCCTGCTCGTTTTAGGGTTTGTTGCATTTTTGTGCACCGAGGATTTTTTTGACGTGTCGGGGCGTTTTGGAAGATCCCGATGTGTTTATTTAGCGCCCGTTCTTTTTGTTTGTTTGGAACCATGTTGCCTTTTGTGGCCCCAGCCACTTTTTCAGGCTCTTGTGCGTTATCATGACCCCGGTGTGCCTTGAGAGCTTCCGGTGCATTTTTAAAACATCCCGGTATGTATATTTATGGCTGCAACGCATGTGTTAAGGCCCTGTCGTTTTTGTGAGACTGTGCGCTTTGGAGGGCCAGTTGTATTTTCGGCCCCCGCTGTGCTCTTAGGGTCCCGATGTGTTTATTTTGGGCTTCTGACGCACACTTGTGGGGCCCAAGTACAATTTTGGGGCTTCGGTACGATGTTTCTAGGTCCCAGAGCGGCTTATCGCGCCCAGTCGCGTGGTTCCGGAGACCCAACCCCAGTTTTCTGGGCTCAATACGATTTTGTGAAACTTTTCTGATTTTTTTTTAAAAGTCCGAATCCCGCCTGATTTCTCGAGTCCTTCGCGCCATGTTTTTGTATCCCACCTCGATTGTTCGAGATCCGGTTTGTTTTTCGGTGCCGTACGCAATTTGTGAAGGCATCTGATAATATGTTCGGTGCTCCAGAGCAATTTTTTTTTACCTGGGCATTTAGTTGTTGGAATCCATCCTTATTTTGGAGGGCTCCAGCTTGATTTTTTTCGGATACCGATCCGGTGTTTGTGGTCACACTGTGCTTACGTGTGGCCCTAGACGGCAATTTTTAGAGCCTCGATGGGACTACCGATGGGAATTGTGGGTCCCGAGCGCGATATTTGGGAGGCCCGGTTCGAGTTTGTGCGACGCGTTGTATTTAGCTGTGGCCCCAACGCGATTTTGGCGGTTCCTGTCGCAATTTTTCGGGCCTCGGAGCGAGTTTCCCGGGGCTCGCCGTATTTATTTGGAGACCCATACGCGAATTCTGGTGGACCGACGCGAATTTTGGTGGCCCCAGCGCGATTTTTGAGGCCCGACACGATTCTTGGGAGCTTATCCCTCTCAGGATGGAGGGGGAATTTGCCCCTTTGATATAGCACTGCGGCCACTGAAGGAGTTTTTTTTTGTCCCAGGGTGACATTCCGGTTAAGATTGATTTTTAGGGCAGCTGCAACTTTTGGGGCCCCGGCGCGACCTTCTGGGCCTCCAGTGTGATTTTCAAGGGCTGCGACGCGACTTTTTTTAGTCCAATGTGATCTTTTGGGCCCCGACGTCATTTTCTTGGATCCCTAGCGCGAGCTGTAGCGGCCTCGACACTTTTTGGGGGTCCAATGCGTTTTGGAGGCTTTTGGCGTCATGGTTGGGCCCCCAGAGTGATTATCCATGTCCGGATTGTTTTTCGTTGCTCCGGCTTCATTTGTTTTGGTCCCAATGAGACTGTTGGGGCACGGTACGACCTGTCGTGCCCCTGGCATGATTTTCGTGGTCCGGGCGTGAATTTTTGGTACCCCAGGCTCAGCGTAATTTGCGGGAGCCCCGGCCGGATCTTTTGGGGCCCATATCGTGATTTTAAAATACCCAGACACGACTCTTACTATTTCTTAGGGGTTTCTTCTTGCAAATTATAGGCCTCCTGTCGCGTCTTAAGGGTCTCGTCTCATTTTCTAGAGCCTTTTTACCGGTTTTCGATGTCTCCTTGTGTGTCCTACCCTCCTCCATATTCAATGGTCCTTCTCTCCCGTCTTGGAGGGCCTCCTCTTGCATCCTGGGGCCCCTTGAACGTGGCATGGGGCTTCCTCTCACCTTCGAGGGGCATTCTCTGCCAAATTAGGGGCCTCCTGCCACGCCTCGTGTGGCTCCTCCTTTATCCTGGAGAAACTTTACCCGTCTTGAGGGATCTTCAATTTTGGAAACCTCACCTCCTTCCATACCTGCTACCACTCCCATCTTAAGGGCCTCCTCTCATTTCCTGGGAACTCTTTCCGGTCTTCGGGGCCTCATTTGGTCCTGGAGACCTACTCCTTCTTGAGGGACTCCTCCCGAGTCCGGCAGGTCCCTCATGTCTCTTCTAGAGGCCTTCTTTTTTCAAATTAGGGGCCTCCTCTCACGTCTTGGGGGCCTCCTGCTGTGCGTTATCCTGCTCTTCGCTCTGGATTCGATCTTTACCCATATTAGGGTTGGTCTCTTATCTCCTCGTGGACTCCTCTTCTCTCCCAGGCGCCTCCTCTGCCAAATTACTGGCAACCTTTCCTATCTTAGTGGCCTTGTTATTTCCCGTGGACCTTCTTAGCCGTCTTGGAGCCTTCTTTTTCCGCCTGGGAGCCATCTCTCTTATCCAATGGCCTTTCTCTCCTATTTTAGGGGCCTCCTCGTTCATCATGGGGTCTCATTTCCAATCTTGTGTCGTTCTCTTCCGAATTAGGTGCCTCCTGCCACGTCTCTGGATCATCCTTTTCTATTTCGGTGGAACCTCACCCGTTTGGGGCCTGCTTTTGCGTCTCCGAAACCTCATCTCATATCCAATGGCTTCCTTTTCCGTCCTAGGGCCTCCTCTCCTCATATTCTGGGGCCTCCTTTCCGGTGTTGGGGCCTCCTTTGCATTCCTGGTTGCTTCCGTGCCATTTTTGACCCTCTCTTGATTTCTGGGGACTCCTACCCTCTCCTAGGTGACTCCTTTTTCAAATTAGGGGCCTCCTTATCTGTGTTTGGAGCCTCATTACCCTCTTAGCAGGGTGCCTTTGCGTCCTAGTCCTAGATCTTCTCTTCTAGGTTCCTCCTCTTCCAAAATATGGGCCTCATCTGGCTGGTCTCGGTGGCCTTCTCTCATTCCTGCGGAAACCTTCTTACCCGTCTTGGGGCCTCTATTGCGTCCGGAGAAATATCACCTATCAGGTCTTAATTTTTATATTGCAGGGGCATCCTCTTCCGTCTTGGGGGCCTCGTTTTCCAACTTAAGAATATCCTGCCACCCATCGGAAGCCTTTTCGTCTAACCTGGGTGGCTTCTTGCCCGTCTCGGTGGCATCCTTTCAGTCCTGAGGGCCTCCTTTTCGTCCTGGGGTCTCCTTTTCGTCCTGGGGCCTCCTTTTCGTCCTGGGGGCTACCTTCCAATCTCTGTTCTACGTCCAAGAGGCCTCCTTTTCGTCCTGGGGGCTACCTTCCAATCTCTGTTCTACGTCCAAGAGGCCTCCTTTTCGTCCTTAGGTGCATTCTTTTCGTTCTGGGGGGCCTCCTTTTCGTCCTGGGGCCTCCTTTTAGTCCTGGGGTCCTCCTTCCAATCTCTGTTCTACGTCTTGGGGGGGCTTCCTTTGCGTTCTGGGGCCTCCTTTTCGTCCTGGGGGCCTCCTTTTCGTCCTGGGGCCTCCTTTTCGTCCTGGGGGCCTCCTTTTCGTCATGGGGGCCACCTCCCAATCTCTGTTCTACGTCTTAGGGGCCTTCTTTTCATCCTGGGGGCCTCCTTTTCGTTCTGTGGACCTCATCCCAATCTCTGTTCTACGTCTTGGCGGCCTACTTTTCGTCCTTGGGTGTATCCTTTTCGTTCTGGGGGTCTCCTTTTCGTCTTGGGGGCCTCCTTTTCGTCCTGGGGGCCTCCTCCCAATCTCTGTTCTATGTCTTGGGACCTCCTTTTCGTCATGGGGCCTCATTTTCGTCATGGGACCTCCTTTTCGTCCTGGGGGCCTCCTCCCAATCTCTGTTCTACGTCTCTTATAGATACGTGATTATATTTCCTGGGGGTCTCGTCAGTCTTGAGGCCTCATTGACAGCATGATCTTCTGTCCCGTCGGCCTCCTTGCTCACCTTTTTTGCTGTGCATTTGCGGATAGGGGCCTCCTCAAATTTCAGGGGGGCGCCCCCAGTTTCACGGCAGGGGGGGGGCGGCTGCCCCCCCACCGGTGGCGACGCCCTTGCGTGTAGCGTATAAGTTATGCATTCATAATTGTCGTAAAGCTACACAGGTGAAGCTTTCAGCCTACTGGCATGATTTTCTTCACTCTGACCGGAAATGTGCATGAGAGCTCAGTGCAAGCACAGGTCATGTATCTACAAACAGAAATGCACGTTTCGCCGCTAGGATCGCTAGTGTTGCAGGTACCAAACATTGATCGCCGCGAGGAAGCTTCAGTTTGCTTTCCATTAATCTTTTGAAGACACTGTATTTGTGCTTACATGTGCCCCGTAAACCCCCACTTTGGCCCCTCCGATCTCTATTTGGCGACACACCCTGATGCTGATTCCCTGGTTCTTGTTTGTTTGTTTGAGTGTTGTTCGTATTCAATAAACGAAATCACCACAAAGCCGCGTGTTTTATATTCAATGGTCGTGCCACCCACGGATTAGTTTGAAAGGATCACTGACAACGAAAATAAAAAGACTGGTGGACTCGAAGGGAAAAGTCGGCCGTGGTTTTAGTCTTCAGGAGCTTCCGACGCATCCAGCAGAGTTGTGAAATAGTCCCATAAGAGTCGACGAGGAATGTAAAAGTCGTACTCGAGTCACAGGAAGTAAACAGCCCTCGCCGGTACAAAGAAAGCCGATATCACACCGCAGTAATTCTGAGCACTTGCTATGGGTGAATCCAGGACGGAGGCCGGCGTTGACAGCGCTCTTATTACCAGTAATACTGTTGCAATATAGCTGTTCGCTTCCAGCACATACGTCTGTGTATTCTTCCAAGCTTACGGCCATCTTGAAAGCTGTATGTTTAATTATGTTTTCCGACGATCCACAGCACATTATTTCACGGGTTCCTGAAATAGCCTTTTTTAGCGATAAGGACGCTGCATCTATTTAATCCCATTTACGGGATATTTAATCTCGTCTTTCCGATGTGCACCAGGCAGGCAACAAGAGTGTTGGATCCCGAGCCACCTAGGCATTTTTGGGAACTACCTAGCTGCTTCTGCTGCAAAACGTTCGTCGCAAGCTCCACGCGCACGAACCATACCACTCCTTGCCCGTGACCACTTCCGAAACCACTTCCGAAGTGCCCGTGACCACTTCCGAAACATTGCTACGTCTGCTCTCGCTAAGTGGCAAGGTTCCTGGAACGCATGACTGCAGGTGACAATGAGCTGAAAGTGATTAACCATCGTCTTGAAAAATGGTATTTGTGCTCCCGTAGGAATAGGCGAGACGAAGTAGTTTGATGCCACTTGAGAATAGAGCACACACACGCCACTCACTCTAGTCGATCCGTCCTCAAGCTCAAATAACTAACTAACTAAATAACTAACTAACTAGTTAAATAGTTCGGCAAGTCTTGCATGAGGGTGTTGCGAGCTTTTTCACTGCGTTGGAGGATAATTCTATTAGAGCTTTGTTAAAAATTTGAATGGCTCAAAAATGACAATTCTGACAAGAGTCAAGATTTGCATGAGTTTGAATGACAGATTTTGCCAGAGTACTCCAGATCGAGAATTATGCCAGAGTACTCTACTACAGAGATACACAAATGAATCGGAAGAACCTCCAGGTTGTCGAGTTACACTTCTGAAGCACCGTGACATCGAGTATGCTACTCCCTGAAAATGCTGTCTGAACACGAAAATTACGCTATAAATAGGTGGTTCACAAACTCGCCAGAGTCATCAACGAGTCATCGAATTGCAATAGCGAGTTTCTTAACACCATGCAGACGCCAGTAACTGCACAACGACATAAAGACAGAGTCATGGCGAGTGTTGACAGAGTTTGTGGGGGGAGGTGGTCAGCAGTTGCCATGCCACCCTCCGCACTCCCGAGATTCATGCTTGGTGTCGAATTGAGGTCACTGAGCTGCAGTGTCAGTATCGTGTGGCATCAGCTGTCTGAGGAGGTTACGAGGTAGCTACGAACCACTCGCCAAAATTTGCCATGCAGCGTACGGACGCCACATTTGCTTCCGCTGCCGGTGGTGCCGGTGGTGATCTTTGCGGATGTAAACCAGACTCGACACCGGGGCCATTAAGCAGGTAGGCAGGCAATTACTATATGTTTATGTGAATGGTATATATTATTATACTGTCACGTGCTTACATAGGCAGAGGCAACACAGTTGCGCACATGGAGAGCAATGGCGCTGGCGTTCTGGCTTTCTCACGTAAGGCCTCTGCTTGGTGGGGAAAATATGTTATAAAGCAATGGCCTGGCAGTAACAGGGTCTTCATGGTTCCCATATTAATGTTCGCAATGAGCATCACCCCCACCATGGGTTTCACCTACATCGTACATAATATAGGAATGACGTTTTCAGATCTTGCTTATGACCAGGGGCGGATCCAGGAATTTCGGAATTGCTGCAGCCTAGGGTTCTACGATATATATTTTACCACACGCTTTACTTCCGTGAAGCACAACGCGAGGCTATGCTGGGCCAGGCATGTCAGGCTACCTTTTGTGAAACTTGGAAGATTTTGATATTTTTGCGTGCAAGTTGTCTTCGACTTTTTGATTGTAAAAAGGAAATTGTGCTTGGTTAAATATTTCTTTAGTTCTGATTTTTTTTCGTTGATAATGTTTTTTTTTGCTGAAACAATATTAGTCATAATAGGCTTCATTACGTTAGGTTAGGCTAGGTTAGGGTTTTAAATCTGACACTTCTTTATTATATATTTTCTCACGCAGTGTCCACAAATTCATAATGTCCACAGCTCATAGTGTCCACAGGTCACAATATCCACATGTTCATAACTTCCACAAATCACAATGTCCACAGCTCATAATGTCCACAGGTCATAATGTCCACAGCTCGCAATGTCCACAGGTCATAACGTCCACAGCTCACAGTGTCCACAGCTCGTAAGTACCACAAGCTCACAACGTCCACAAGTTCATAATGTCCACGAATTCATAATATCAACGCGTTTGTAATGTCCACAGGTCATAGTGTCCACAGCTCATAATGTCCACCGGTTCATAATGTCCACGAGCTCATAACGTCCACACGCTCATTGCGTTCACAGTTCATAATGTCCACAGCTCATAATGTCCACAGTTCATATTGTCCACAGCTTATAATATCCACAGCTCACAACTTCCACAGCTCGTAATGTCCACAGCTCGTAATGTCCACAGGTCACAATACCCACAAGTTCATAATGTCCACAGTTCATAATGTCCACAGGTCACAATGTCCACACCGTGTCCGCGAAAATATGCTCCGTGAAATCATTTTCGACCTTATCGTACTGGCGTGGCAAACCGGCAAATTTAGAGACCTCTAGTTCAACTCTAGTCAACAGATGGCAGGTCGATGAGTTCGTGCAAAATGCGGCAGGCCGAGGAATTCATACCAGATTGTGTCTTGTGATCCAAATTGGATATTTTTGTACCTTTGGTTTTGAGCCTGACATGTTTAGTCATTATCGATGGATCATAGATCGACCGACTATTGTCACTAACTTCTTAAATAAAATGTGATCGAGTGTAGACCCATTGGTAGCTTTCCGATTCTCCTTCATATTGGTGGGGCGATCAAGAAGTCGACCCGCTAACTTTTTGTTTCTAAACCGAATGGCATGAAATCTAGTGGGCATTATTGACGCCTGGGGACCTGTTCACGCTGAAAGATTCAAGATAATATCTCTTATGGAATGTAAGTTGCGAAATGGTTATTACGAACATCTACGGGAATCCACAAGCGTTTACGGGCAATTACGCATGTGCCAGGGCCATTGCCAAAGTCTGCTGCACCTTTGAACGTTTGCGGTCCTTTATGTACGTCCACGGGCCCTAACGAACGTCTACACCAATACAACTAAATGTTAGCAAAAAATGAGTGAACAAACACAGTAAAATGCATAATTAACCAAATGCTTCGTAAACATCCCCACTCCTATAGCTCGGATGTATAGTTTTTCGAAGACAAATATATCAATATCTCTCTTCAACGAGTCAAAATACCGACCACGATCACAACCGAAGAATAACAGACACATAGGTAAGCACGCCATACGCGATTACTGCCCACATTTTCGTGCGCCTTTGGAGTGGACAAAACTAATCTTCCGATGCAGAAATATTGGTGAGCAATATTTTAACAGCGGTTCCTCTTCTGACGCCACAAGCACACAAAATTCACAAAAGTTGAAACACGCCTTTAGCGCGATAAAATGTATGAAGCCTCCGGAGACCCAATACCACGTTGGTTGGAAATTAAGGTTGGGTTAGCAGTCAGGGAGTTCGAACAGAAAGGCGAAGGGATAAAATGATAAATGCCTATTTTAGGTAGATTCGGCTAGATTAGAAACGGTTATGCAACATTTACCGGAAAGGTGTGCTAGGATACTTTTGCGGTGCTGTTAGATCTTCCACAAAATGTTGTCACTCCCCAGACACAAATTACATGTTGAGGTCATCCTGTGCTACTGACCTAGTGTCCCACTGACAATGGAAGTGATATTTAGCGCCGAAAGGCCATCATAGGTCATTGGCCTAAGCTCACTCTGAGATCAGCCATTCATATGTTGCACATTAGCAACGTCTTGCAACGATCTCATCGTTAACCTAGTTGTATGGGTACCGGCAAAGAACCGGCGCGTTTGACTGGTGCCGGCACCGGTATCGAATTTCGGACAATTTCGGTCAACATTTCCTGGTCGCGGCAAAGTACCAGCATTGTCAGCCCGGCCACCACTCAGATACCGCGGGCACTATTTCGGTACCGGTTGCCGCAACTGTTGTACTAAAATTTTACATTACTTTTGTGAATGTGGTTGGCGTTGAGATACGCCAGGTATATAACATTATCATATATTAATTGTATTACAACATTATTATAATATTTCCGGGATATTATATACGCCGTCATAGCCGCCGGTGTATACCCAGAGATAGGTATAGGAACATTGGCTAAGGCATAGGCAGGGGGGACCGTGGGCGCCATGGCACCCCCCCCAAACACTTTTCGTGAAAGCTTAACATTAACCCCATGGCGGTGCATCTAAGAATCGAACCCAAAAGGCCAAGTTGTAAACAGCGAAGCAGGGTTTCTGAGGTTGGATAATTCCCCTGTCATTGACAGAACTCACGTGTCGGACCCCCACCCTCCACGCAACGGTGTCGCAAAGATAATCAAACCCAAACAACATTTAATAATAATCAGAATTAATGTGTTAATCAACGACGTTTTCAACTGCAATGGTTATTTAGCGTAGGCATCTCTCACGCCGTGCCCGCGAGGGGATAGGTCCTGCAGTTGGTAGCGGGATTCGAACCCACACAATATGGGGCACGGCCGTGAACAAAACAACAGTTGATGCATGTGCGCAAACGTGTAGACAACATTCGGTGCTAAATACAGGCTCACAAGCGTTGCTGGCACCTGGCCCGGGTTTCCCCATGTAATTATATGACCCATTGACCCATCACTCATGAGAAGCGACACAATTACCGTTTTCTTAAAACTCGACTTTGCGCCTATCCCCTAACCACATTCCATTCTCGCGTTCCGAGCACGCTGGACACACCCGACGACACTCTGTTGACCTCAGCCTTTTACTACATCTAGCTTGCCCGCCACTTGCAGCATTTTGCTGGCTGGCGTAAGTTCATGATGAACCTCATATAGCGAACAAGCCACTCGCCAATGCAAGTCATCGTTTCTCGCGTGACCGCTAACTTATCCATAAGTTAGTTACGTGTTGGCTCGCCGACGTCCTACCAGTCAACGGACCGCCGGTGGAAGTCTTCAGCTAAAGCTCAAAATCATCTCATCTAGCATAAACTCCAACTCAGTATTCTACGCCATCTAATCAGGTCGTTTGGTTGAACAAATGCATGAACATTGAACAAATGAAGAGCTTGAACCATCAGAACAAATTACGTCGGCCGAAGTGTGGTGGATAAAAAAACGTTGGTAATCCGTATTGGTATTGGTCATAACCACGTCCCAGAGATTACGGGTGACAGATCAGGATAGAAAGGGGAGACAACTCGGGTCTGAAGGGCAAAGGGACAAACCTGACATAGCCTGTTGTTTTTAAACTGAAAATTGGAGAGAGAGAGAGAGAGAGAGAGAGAGAGAGAGAGAGAGAGAGAGAGAGAGAGAGAGAGAGAGAGAGAGAGAGAGAGAGAGAGAGAGAGAGAGAGAAATATATATATATATATATATATATATATATATATATATATATATATATATATATATATATATATATATATATAAATATGCTTGAAGATCTGCGCACTCTGTCTTGATTTTTTTCATTCAGGTGCCTTGCAGTGTCAGAGCTGATGATGATGACACTTTCAACCCCTCGCAAATTTGTGTTTGGCGAATGTCCGTGATCTGCAATCGTTATCTGGTTGATAAGCCAGCAGCAAAAGAGCAGTGCCCGCGCCGAGCGCCATATAATGGATGCTGTCCGTCAGAATGTATGGGAACCCCTCTTGGAAACAGGACTGGGGAGTCGTAGTCGGAGTTGGAGTCGTGTCGAAGCCATGCTACCCAGACTCAAGATGATTACAATGAAGGAAACAGAGACCAAAGCCTCCGTGGTGCAGTGTTATGATATTTTTTAGTTGGTTGTATGTTGACAGCTAATGCCAAATGTTGGCATCTACCTCTCCCCCAGCCGTGCGAGGGTTAAGACAGAAAGACATTAAGATCAGTGCAACAATGAGCCACAGGAGTCATATGTGGCGGAACAGCAGGGGCACGTGGATACCGTGCCCCATCTTAAAACTGAGAGGGGGTACCAATATTAAAATGTCCCCCTTAAATTTGAAAATACAGTCTCAAGATGTCACATTCGCTCATAATAAATATCCAAATTGGCTCGCCTTCGGCGCGCCAAATTGTAAAATATCTCTCATATTTTGCGGCATGACAGGCAGGCCACAATTGGAGTCAATGGAGTTCCAAACAGTTGTTTGTTTCGTATCGCGCTACCCAGTTGATTTTAAGGCAAGGCCTACATAATATGCTTTGAAGGAAGCGGGCCAATCTTTTATGAAGGGGTTCTTCATGATTGTTGCGAGTAAGACCACAAAGCGAGGAAGCCTTACTTGAAATATGGCAAATTTAAACTTGAGCTACCCGGTCCAGCCCAGCCCGATCGCAAAGCTGATTGCAAGGGTATATATTTTTACTACTTTACTGCTACTATCCGGTGCTGAAAAACTTCAAAAGAAATGAATGTTCGCCGTATAAGTCCGAAGCAAACTTCTCATTCACTTCAATTGAGCGGAGTTGACTTAGACTCTGAATCACAAGAAGTGGAGTCTATTCCGATTCCATTCCACCTAAGGGCAACTTTTACAAGTTTGGTGGACTCCATGCCTAACTCCGGCTGCCCAAAAATGGTCAGATTAGACTCCGACTCCGAATCCTGAAAATTATGCCATATTCCGGGTTCGACTCCAGCCATAAATATACGCACGAAGTGAAGTGCTATGGTTATGCAGTGGGCACATTCCATTTCTTCGCACGTCAGAAATTCCATAAATGTATTATTAATTGCAGTGAAAGCTGAAAGCATATTTCACATAATAAAGGCATCATTCACCTTTAAGCACTTGCTAACCATTTAGAGGACTGATTGCAGCAGGAAGGAATAATAAAGATAAAGCAATCTCATAGTGTGCACAGAATAAAACATGACCTTCAATACACCAGGAGGTACTGAGTTTGAATGCAAGAACAATGACACAGGTTATATTATAGTACTCAACGTTTCGGACAGTTGCCAGCGTCAGGAGTGATGCTCTAAAAAAATGGATAACGGCAAAACCCGTGACAAAATACACGTGAAGTACAGAAAAGTATCCTCAGTGCTGCAGACACTCACAAAAACTCACAACGAACCACAAATAGGGAAGTATTATCCACCGGCACACCATTAAGTCAAAGCAGATAACCTACTCTAAATCGTACTGGAAAAAGCTGGAACCGGAAACAAAGCCAGGCGTTCAGTATTAAATCCTCTCTGAGGGAGAGTGAGTCAAATCTATTTTAAAGCCCATATTTCCTCAGGGTACCTATGCAATCAGATAACCTACTCGTAAATGAGCCGGAAACATTGCTGGGTGTCTAGTACTAAATTATCGCTGAGAAAGTATGAGCCGGAAATATATTTAGGCCAATATTTCCTCATGCCACCTTAACAATCAGATAACCTGGTACTAATCCCTCAGAGAGGATTTAGTACTAAACGCATGGCTTTGTTTCCGGTTACAGCTTGTTTACAGTGTGATTTAGAGTAGGTTATCTGTTTTGATTTAGAGGTGTGCCGGTGGATAATGTTTTACTATTTGTGGTTCGTTGTGAGTTTTTGTGATTGTCTGTAGCACTGAGGAGGCTTTTCTATATTCCACGTGTATGTTGTCACGGGTTTTGCCGTTTTAATTTTTTTTTAAACATCACTCCTGACCAAGGTTATATAAACAAGATAGAATATTCCGCTCCAAAAAGGGGTGCGAGACATTAGTGCCCAAAAAGCACTGGGTGACATCATCCGGCTTGCATATGTGCTGACTATCCGAGGTTGCGATTCAGCATTGTCTGTGGTTGCCATTATGGAGCATTGTTATGGTAATAGGTGAAGTCCTAAATAAAATAGATAAAGTCCCAGCAGACGTTCGGAATGCAAATACAAAAAGAAAGGAATGCGTTGATATCGCCGGATGTTGCGCAATTTGCGAGACTTTTAACTGTAATAATCACATCCGCCACCGCTCCGCACTATCATGTCAGCCAGGCTGCGAGTTAGTTTACATCGTTGAGATCGGTTGCTATAGTTCTACACACTGTACGCCGTCTGACGTCACAAGTATTGGCCAATGTGCCCCACTTTTGCTTGTGTTATACAGCCGGAATTCACCCCCCCTGCTCCTGACGCTGGCCACTGGCCGAAACGTTGAGTACTATAATATAACGTGTGTCATTGTTCTTGCATTCGAACTCAGTACCTCCTGATATATTGAAGGTCGTGTTTTATTATGTGCACAATATGTCTAAACCCCAGGAACATCTTAGAGACATTCTTCGCCGTATTAAAACCATCTCGATCATCCAAACTGCTGCGCAGTGCGGATGCGACCGAACTAGGTCTCAAAATTGCGGAGTTAACTTGAATTTCATGTTGGTTAGCAAGCTGTAAAACAACTGACGGAATTAAATTACTATATCAAATAACCAACCCTGACAGTGGCTGACACTTTCCACAGCAGGTCGATGCTCATGTGCCTTGCATATAGTGCCATGTATTTGAAGAGGTATTGCAACGATGTTTTTTATTCGAAAGTTGAAAACCTATAATTATTGTTCAAATCAGGTATTTTGTTCCCAGTCAAACCCATCAAGACTCTGGCTACGATTGGCGACTCAACTACTCCTACTCCGACTCCAACAATTTTTCAAGTGAGTCGACTTCACCATAAAGCCGCCAAATTTTGGCTGATTTCTGAGTCAATTCATACTCCGATCGGAATCAAGAACAAGCCTAGTAAAAAATTACATGATGTGCTTTTTAAATGTACATCGAAATCACCTGTTGACTTTAACGTCCTAAACAAACTTTGCAGAGATGTTGCGGCGAGTACATGACTGAGGAAATAATGGTACCACTCGATAGCTCGTACTTGTACTTGCGCCACTTTAAGTATTAGCTCATTAGATCCAATTGGCCCAAATAATGCAATAGACGTTATGATTCGGGGTATAAATTCGCGCGCCAGTCATGTTATATATAAAGCTGCGCTACTTTTGTTGTCTCTGCTGAAGTGTTAAAAAGAAATGCCGAAAAATAACGCAACTTTGGACGGAGCTGCATGATTTAAGTGGCCAAATCCAAGAAGAGTAAGCATTTATGATAAGTGTTCTGACGTGATATTTTACGTTCCGCGTCAAATTATCTGACACAGTGGCCATGCTCCTTATCGGGAAAAAAGTACGCCTCCCGTAGCTATCGGACCTGCGTGATATGCTGAACCTGGAACCCAGTGCGCCTGGCAGTCGCTATATCACAACAGGACCGGCGTTCTGTATCCACCAGAGCACGCATGCCGCTCGAAGGCATCAACTTCGAAGGCCGAAGGCCGGTCCATAAAGTACATTATATATGGTCTTGAAATATTTATACATTGCTGAAAACGGAAAATTGGTTCCCGACCATTCCGCACTCCACACCTGCGTAAGAAGTTGCAGCTCCTTCCCCCGTCAAAAGGTGGGATCTGGATGCACCGTAGTTGGGATGAAGGAATATTTGCGAAAAGAATCATCAAGTGTGTGGACGTCATGGGTGCAGAATGAAGTGGATATAATCTGTATATCACGTTTTGGCGTAGATTAGGTCATATGACCGACCCTCCAATACATTTTGAGAATAAATTGAGGTGCCCCCCCCTCTTAACTGAGGTCGTTCCGCTGCCACTGGCAGGGGCTCTTCTTGGTTGCACTCTGTGGACACAATTAACTAGTTAATGACCAAATTTGTCAATTAGCTTTCCCGGGAATGCTGAAAATGAACCTCTCTAATCCTTATAATGCTTGCCTGAGTTGTTTTTAAAGATGTCCAGGGTACTGCTACTTACAATGGAGTTTGATAGCTGATTCAAATGTTCAACTACCCTGTTGGTGGAGAATGACTGTCTTAACCTTGTCCTGCTATGGTTAACTTTAAGTTTAAATTGATGACCTCTAATTGCATACTTTCTATTTGTTATTAATGTTGTTCATCTCCGTATTATTATACAAAGAAAGCTAATGGTAGCCTGCATTCAAACAATCTCTGGCTTCATATATTACCTTGATGTATATATATATATATATATATATATATATATATATATATATATATATATATATATATATATATATATATATATATACATATATATATATATATATATATATATATATATATATATATATATATATATATATATATATATATATATATATATATATATATATATATATATATATATATATATATATATATATATATATATATATATATATATATATATATATATATATATATATATAGTCCGGAACGGGCATGCGCCCCATTATGAACATAAAAGAGCCCTGGCTGGGCACAGGCTCAATATCCACGGGTCGGTCTTGTCCTGGTTATTGTTTTGATGAGCCCGTAGCACTGATGCCAACTGGGCATTAGGGTGTAGTAGGCCAAAGCCGGAAGGGTTGAATCCCATCAGGAGGGGCTGCGTCCCTCCTGAGATGAGATTTAAAGCACATGTAGCAGGTAAAATTAAGGATAATCTAACAAAGGTTCCAAACTTTAACAGGGCAGACTTTGATAGCATAAGAGTGACTTTAGGTGACATTAGATGGGAAGAAAAATTCTGCAATTTGAATGCCTGCGAAATGTGGGAAAAATTCAAGTCTTACTTAAGGGAAGCTCAGATGAGACATGTGCCCCAAAAGCAAAGGCACAAAATACAAGTAGGAAAGCCGGCATCGCTTACACCAGATTTGAAAAGAGCAATTAAGGCTAAGAAGGATGCATTTAGAATGTTGAAGGAAGCTTCAACTATCATAAATCTAAGGAGGTATCAAAAAGCTAGAGATGCTGTAAAGCAGAAAACCAGAGCAGAAAAGCGAGCAAAAGAATTGGACTTGGCTAGAAACTGTAATGGAGATAGCAAAAAGTTCTTTAATTTTTACAAGCTGAGTAAAGTTTCTAGCACAGTGGGTCCACTGGAGGTGAACGACACTATATTGAGTGAGGATGTTGAGATGGTTGAGAAGCTGAGCAAACAGTTTAAATCAGTATTTACAGTGAAAGATATGACCAATCTGCCAGCCGTAGATCATGGGTCAGTGACAGGGGATAGGATAAGTGATGTTGACTTGATTGATAGTGATGTTGTTCTCAATCATATCAGGAAAATAAAGTCAAACAATGCAGCAGGACCTGCTGAAATTTATGCTAGGCTACTGCGTGAAGCTGAAAAGGAACTGGCAATTCCACTTAGTGTAATATTTTGTAGATCAGTTTCACAAAATGAAATTCCAGAAGATTGGAAAATGGCAAATGTAGTTCCAATTTTCCAGGAAGGCGAAAGAGGGAAAGTTGAGAACTATAGACCCGTAAGTCCCACATCCATAGGCTGCAAGATACTTGAATCAATTATCAAGGATATAATAGTTAGTTTTCTGGAGGGAGAAACCGATTGATTCAAGATTATCAGCATGAGTTTAGAAAAGGTCGATCATGTCTCACAAATATCTTGGACTTCTTTAATTTTGCTACAGACCAGTTTGATCGATGACATCAGGTTGATGTAGCATGTCTTGATTTCAGTAAGGCCTTTGATAAGGTGCCCCATAAACGGTTAATATGCAGTTTCCGGTCCATGGTATTGCAGGTAGCCTTCTAAAATGGATAGAGTTATGGCTTTCAGACAGGCAGCAGAGAGTGATGCTAAATGGTACAAAGTCATCATGGCAAGACGTCCTAAGTGGAGTCCCCCAGGGGTCAGTACTGGGACCACTATCGTTCATTATATTTGTACATAACATCGAAAGTGGCCTAAGCAGTATGGTTTTGAAATTTGCCGATGATTTGAAGGTCTTTAGGGCAATCACAGGGCAAAATGAGGGCCTCACTACAGAGGGACTTGGATGAGCTGGTGAAGTGGTCTGAAAAGTGACAAATGAAATTTAACTTTGATAAGTGTAAAATCATACATGTAGGTAGACAGCATATCAGGGATCCATACTTGATGGGTGGCCAAGTACTAGCTGTGACTCAACAGGAGAAGGATTTAGGTGTTATTTTGCGCACAAAATTGGAGGCATCAGAGCAGACTAAAGAAGCTAGGAAAAGAGCACTAAGAAGGCTTGGGGCAATAAATAGGAATGTATCGTACACAAGTGAAGAAATCATCAGGAAGCTTTACTGTGCCTATGTCAGGCCGCATTTGGAATACTGTGTCCAAGCTTGGTCCCCTAGCTATGAAAAAGATTGTTGGCTTTTAGAGAGAGTGCAAAAGAGGGCTACAAAAATGGTTAGTGGTACAAGCGCCTTCGGCCCTTGCTCCGCTGCGGTAAGACAAAAAATTTGGCGTTGGTTTCATGTCAATCGGTCACATGGTTCGGCGGCTATGCCCATTTTAGTGGAATTTATTTTCCTGCTCCCGAATATTTATATTTACAGAATCTGTCCCGCGGAGGTGTCACCGCCGAGAAAGCGCGCGCACCCCATCGTTTTATCGACGGCTGGCGAAACTCGTGGGAACGGGTGGTCAGGCCGGCTCCCAGCTTGAAGCGCAAACTGCCGGCGAAAAATGTCGTCTGGTAAGGGTTGCGGGCATCAACGATTGCAACCAAATTATTTGCGATGGGGAAAATCCGAAGGAACCGTGGGCATCACAAAACTTGGGGCTATCTGCGCATGCAACTTTCTCCCCGAAATGTCATCGGGCAGTGGTGTGGGGACAGTGTAAAGCGGAGCTGGTAAACATTTTACGACCGGGCCCCCGGGCGGCCGGGCCGATGGCCGGATGTGGCAAATCGTCGGTTGTGCCGGGCAGCCGACCAAAATATCACAATAACTTTAATTATGTCAGGTATATTGTCTTACAATTTTTAGCGTGAGCAAGTCCCAATGCATCGATTGCGTCCACCAAATTACATGTCATTCGGATCAGAAACAAGAAGTTAGCGGGTTGGTTTCTAGAACCCGCCACCAATACGAAGGAGGATTGGGACGTCACCAATGCGAGGGTTAAGACTAGATCCCATTGCATTTAAGAATTTAGCCACAAGAGTAGGTGCATTTACCTACTATGCATCGATATTGACTAAGAAACGTCAGGCTCAAAATAAAACGCAAGCCAATATCCAACTCGGATTACGAGAAACATCTTGAATGAATTCATCGTCCTGCAGCATCTCGCGCGAATTGATCGACCTGCCATCTGTTAACAAGAGGTGAACCAGAGGTTTCTACGTCTTCCCGTTTGCCGCGCCGTCAAATGCCATAAGGTCGAACATGATTTTACGTAGCATATTTTCGCGGGAACGGTGTGGACATTGTGACCTGTGGACGTTATGAACTGTGGACATTATGAACTTGTGGGCATTGTGACCTGTGGACATTACGAGCTGTGGACATTACGAGCTGTGGAAGTTGTGAGCTGTGGATATTATAAGCTGTGGACAATATGAACTGTGGACATTATGAGCTGTGGACGTTATGAACTGCGAAAATAATGAACGTGTGGACATTATGAGCTCGAGCTCGTGGACATTATGAGCTGTGGACAATATGACCTGTGGACATTATGAACTCGTTGATATTTTGAACTCGTGGACATTATGAACTTGTGGACGTTATGAGCTTGTGGTACTTACGAGCTGTGGACACTGTGAGCTGTGGACATTGTGACCTGTGGACAGTGCGAGCTGTGGACGTTATGACCTGTGGACACTATGAACTGTGGACATTGTGAGCTGTGGAAGTTATGAACATGTGGACATTGTGACCTGTGGACACTATGAGCTGTGGACATTATGAATTTGTGGACACTGTGAGCTGTGGACACTGTGACCTGTGGACATTATGAATGCCCCCGAAAAAGAGGAGGGGCAATGGCCCAGAGTGATCAATAATCCACCAAATTGGTCATACGATGTAAAAACGCAATATATTGGAAACACCTTTGCCACAATTATCAGGCATGAAGGTCAGTCACAATCAAGTAACGTAATTCGAAACGTCCCACATTTCACACGTCTGATTCCGTCCTTGCTGCCGTTAAGAGGCATATTTCTCCAGCAATCGATAGGGTGACCAAATAATGGTTCTTGAGTTATCCCAAGACCATTTGAGATAGGTGTATGTCTAAAATCGCATTCAATGATCATTTTTTTCGTTAACCCGCGCCATCTTGGAAAGGTCATTTTCCGCCCCCCCCTAAGGTTAGTGAAAATACGGCACACGACAGCGCGCCGAAATTTAGCATACATTTTTCCTCATCAATTTGACAAGTGGTGGGATAATTTTTAGGTCAGGTCGTCGACGATCACCGAGTTAGTCAAGGTCCAGTCAGGTCACCTCCAAAAAGTTCATCAAGTCTTTATGCTTTAACGAGTACAGATATTTGAATGAAAATTTTAGCGTTTGCTTATATTTTGGGATGGAACAAAACGCACCGGAGGAAATTTGGTAAATCTGTGAAACGTGAACGGGGAACATCACCATTGTGGACAGCTATGCTGATAATCACGGGAACCCGACTGACAAAACAATCATTTATGGAAATGCCGCTGGAAATATACTTATCGAAATGCATTCGACACGTGTTGCGCCCAGCACGACAGGCACCAGCACCACCAGATGTTCAGCACCAAAGGCACCAGCACCACCAGACGCTCAGCACCACAGGCACCAGCGCCGCCGGAGTGAGAACGCGTCCCACCTCGAGTAGGTGCCGGTTGGACTGCTTCAGCTTGGCCTTGGGGCTGGCGGCCGGCCGCTGGGTACGCGTCTGCAGGCGGAGTACTACCGCCGCCACTTGGTCGTGCAACACGTCGCCGTCTCGCACCCTGAACAGCCGGGCAACTCGTCACTGACGCTGAAGAGGAGAACAGTGCTGCCATCTGGTACCCTGCACCGTGCGACGACCGGTACCCGAACAGTGAACAACTCAGTGCGTATTTGATTGTTGGAGTGAACGAGTCGCGCGCGGCCACGGTGTTCGCGATGTTTCTGGTTGTTGCATTGTACATGTACAGCAGGTGTCACGAGAGCATGTGCATACTTCCGGCAGGTGTCACCAGAGCGTGTGTACACTTCTAGAATGTGTCACCAGAGCGTGTGTTTGCTTCCAGTGTCAAAAGGGACAACACACCAGCACACTCGCCGCTGACTCACACACTCACCTGTCAGTCCACAGGCACACGCGCCACTGACTCACACACTCACCTGTCAGTCCACAGGCACACGCGCCACTGACTCACACACTCACCTGTCAGTCCACAGGCACACGCGCCACTGACTCACACACTCACATGTCACTCCACAGGCACACGCGCCACTGACTCACACACTCACCTGTCAGTCCACAGGCACACGCGCCACTGACTCACACACTCACCTGTCAGTCCACAGGCACACCCGCCACTGACTCACACACTCACCTGTCAGTCCACAGGCACACGCGCCACTGACTCACACATTCACCTGTCAGTCCACAGGCACACGCGCCACTGACTCACACATTCACCTGTCAGTCCACAGGCACACACGCCACTGACTCGCACACTCACCTGTCAGTCCACAGGCACACGCGCCACGGACTCACACACTCACCTGTCAGTCCACAGGCACAAGCGCCACTGACTCGCACACTCACCTGTCAGTCCACAGGCACACGCGCCACGGACTCACACACTCACCTGTCAGTCCACAGGCACACGCGCCACTGACTCACACACTCACCTGTCAGTCCACAGGCACACGCGCCAATGACTCACACACTCACCTGTCAGTCCACAGGCACACACGCCACTGACTCACACACTCACCTGTCAGTCCACAGGCACACGCGCCACTGACTCACACACCCACTTGTCAGTCCACAGGCACACCCGCCACCACTGACTCACACACTCACCTGTCAGTCCACAGGCACACGCGCCACTGACTCACACACTCACCTGTCAGTCCACAGGCACACGCGCCACTGACTCACACACTCACCTGTCAGTCCACAGGCACACGCGCCACTGACTCACACACCCACTTGTCAGTCCACAGGCACAAGCGCCACCACTGACTCACACACTCACCTGTCAGTCCACAGGCACACACTCCACTGACTCACACACTCACCTGTCAGTCCACAGGCACACGCGCCACTGACTCACACACTCACCTGTCAGTCCACAGGCACACGCGCCACTGACTCACACACCCACTTGTCAGTCCACAGGCACACCCGCCACCACTGCCTCACACACTCACCTGTCAGTCTACAGGCACACGCGCCACTGACTCACACACTCACCTGTCAGTCCACAGGCACACTCGCCGCTGACTCACACACTCACCTGTCAGTCCACAGGCACACGCGCCACTGACTCACACACTCACCTGTCAGTCCACAGGCACACGCGCCACTGACTCACACACTCACCTGTCAGTCTACAGGCACACGCGCCACTGACACACACTCACCTGTCAGTCCACAGGCACACGCGCCACTGACTCACACACTCACCTGTCAGTCTACAGGCACACGCGCCACTGACTCACACACTCACCTGTCAGTCTACAGGCACACGCGCCACTGACTCACACACTCACCCGTCAGTCCACAGACACACGCGCCACTGACTCACACACTCACCTGTCAGTCCACAGGCACACGCGCCACTGACTCACACACTCACCTGTCAGTCCACAGGCACACGCGCCACTGACTCACACACTCACCTGTCGGTCCACAGGCACACGCGCCACTGACTCACACACTCACCTGTCAGTCCACAGGCACACGCGCCACTGACTCACACACTCACCTGTCAGTCCGCAGGCACACGCGCCACTGACTCACACACTCACCTGTCAGTCCACAGGCACACGCGCCACTGACTCACACACTCACCTGTCAGTCCACAGGCACACGCGCCACTGACTCACACACTCACCTGTCAGTCCACAGGCACACGCGCCACTGACTCACACACTCACCTGTCAGTCCACGACCGGATCACGTTCCGCGGCCCATTCACCTAGAGACGTGTGACACAGTGACACAGCATAGGTCAGTCTTTTACGCTGAATAATGCTAATTGCCTGATATGCCACTGGATGAGCAGTGACATACGTCCGATGCATGGTGCGTAATTGTGTTAAAATTTGTGCAACAGACACACATCACAATCAATGTGAAGGGTTCTAGCCAATGCAATCTTGTCAGAGATGATCCAGATCGGATACCAATACCCACGCGAGTGCCCTGTGCAGTGGGTAGAGAGAAATGCCCGCATACATTTGATATTTCCAGTGCAACAGCAATTACGATACTTGTGTTGCCATGGAGTGTCAATATTCAGAACCCTCGGCTAATGAACCCATATTTTACATTACTTTGCACGCTATGCCCGGCTAAATGCGCCTTATTATCTGGTGAAAAGGTCAATATGATTGCTCACTAGGCACATTGCAACCAAACCAACGTTGGTTTGAGTCTGGCGGCGTATACACCGTAGTTTTGGAGACGCGAGGATCCGACATCACCGTGTCCGTGGGAACGTTAGGTCACTTGACCACTCGCCCATGGACACCACGGAGGGAAGTGCCCCTCGACACTTTCGTGTCATTGACATTGACATTTACATAGACATTTACATAGACATTTACATAGACATTTACATTGACATTTACACTAATCATGTGCAGCAAAACGTACCCGTACACTGGGTTCTTCAGCCGGAAGGTCTTAGTATTTGATGCTGTTAATGCAACGGCAACAATAATGCGAACTTCGCCTTCCATCAATAACATTGCATGGAAACAAATGGGTTTACATCGGACTTAGGAAAAATCGGTATGTGGCTTGGAAGCTTCCAGCTCAGCCACCAGGTCACATGGCAATACCAACACCGGCAGTTTGTAGAGTAACTATCACAATAGAGCAACTATCAACACCGCCAGCGCACTTGGCGCCGACTGCGCCAGGTGTGACAAGTGGAGACGAACAGCTTGCGCTGGGGCACCAACATCACCAGCTCGTGCGCTACCAGCACCGCCAGCTCGCACAGCACCACCGACACGCCTCGTGCAAAACAATCGCACCATCAGTTGAATTATCGCTCACCGGATTACACGTGATTCACAAAACCGGCGATTGGCGGAGGACGGCTCAGCGTCGCACAGACTCACCGGCGCCTGTCCGGGGTCGGCGGCGCCTTCCGACGGACACTGCAGGCCCAGCGGGTCCACCGACAGCACGCCACCGGGGCTGTCGCGGCCGCCGGGGTCGATCGATCCACAACGCAGACCTGGAACAGCTGAAGTTGAGACACCGTCTGCGTACGTTCTCTGCACGATCTCCACACGATGTCCCCACCACGATCTCCGTACGATCTCTACACGATGTGCCCATCAGGATGTCTCCATCACGATGTCCCCATCACGATGTTTCCATCACGATGTCCCCATCACGATGTCTATTATCACTGCCAGATATATAATGTAGTCTTACATGACGGCCTCGGAGTCAAAGAAAAAGCTGATGATGGGACCATGAAAGGACGCACATGAAGGACTCTGAGAAATTAAAGTAAGACTGCATTATTGACTTGGAAGAAGTACCAAGATGGTGATGGGGAGGGGAGGGGGGGGGGGGGGGCTGCAGTACGTACCTGGGAACGTGGGGCTGATGGCTGGAGGGGGTGGGGCATGCCGATCAGGTACATACTTGAATCTGTGGAGCTGATGGCTGGAGGGAGAGGGGGGGCGTCTGCAGCACATACCTGGTCACGTGGAGCTGATGGTGGGGGATGAGGGGGGGTGAGACTGCAGTACCGCAGAACCTGATGGAAGATTACGGTACATCTCTGGCAAAGCACACCGAGGGACCGATGGGGCAACTGTGGAGCCAACTTGACGGAACACGCAGTCAAGGACTGGTGCTTGTCCTCCGGTACGAAACCAAGCCAAACAACTGGATTTCGGAACCCACCAGTTGGCTCCGACTAGGTTTTCTACTTTCAGCGACATTGTTCGTGCTTAACCTTCCCCAACAACTACTTGGAATCAACCTGACGTTGTGCGATGCGCATTCATGTTCCTCCCAACAGCTGACAAGGGGCCCAGCAGCTGTGAGCGCCTGAGCCTTGCTTCTGGCCACCTTGGCCGTCAGACGGGGAGGCCGTCTGGCCATCTCTGGCCACCTTGGCCGTCAGACGGGAGGCCGTCTCGCCATCTCTGGCCACCTTGGCCGTCAGACGGGAGGCCGTCTGACCATCTCTGGCCACTTGGCCGTCAGACGGGCCGTTTGGCCACCTTGGCCGTCAGACGGGAGGCCGTCTCGCCATCTCTGGCCACCTTGGCCGTCAGACGGGAGGCACTTCGCCGTCTCGCCATCTCTGGCCACCTTGGCCGTCAGACGGGAGGCCGTCTCGCCATCTCTGGCCACCTTGGCCGTCAGACGGGAGGCCGTCTCGCCATCTCTGGCCACCTTGGCCGTCAGACGGGAGGCCGTCTCGCCATCTCTGGCCACCTTGGCCGTCAGACGGGAGGCCGTCTGGCCATCTCTGGCCACCTTGGCCGTCAGACGGGAGGCCGTCTCGCCATCTCTGGCCACCTTGGCCGTCAGACGGGAGGCCGTCTCGCCATCTCTGGCCACCTTGGCCGTCAGACGGGAGGCCGTCTCGCCATCTCTGGCCACCTTGGCCGTCAGACGGGAGGCCGTCTCGCCATCTCTGGCGATCTTGGCCGTCAGACGGGAGGCCGTCTGGCCATCTCTGGCCACCTTGGCCGTCAGACGGGAGGCCGTCTGGCCATCTCTGGCCACCTTGGCCGTCAGACGGGACGTTTTGGCCTACACCGTTGCATCTGGCCACCTGGCCGTCAACAGGCCTCTGCCATCTCTGGCCACCTTGGCCGTCAGACGGAGGCCGTCTGCCATCTCTGGCCACTGGCCGTCAGACGGGAGGCCGTCTCGCCATCTCTGGCCACCTTGGCCGTCAGACGGAGGCCGTCTCGCCATCTCTGGCCACCTTGGCCGTCAGACGGGAGGCCGTCTCGCCATCTCTGGCCACCTTGGCCGTCAGACGGGAGGCCGTCTGGCCATCTCTGGCCACCTTGGCCGTCAGACGGAGGCCGTCTCGCCATCTCTGGCCACTTGGCCGTCAACGGGAGGCCGTCTCGCCATCTCGGCCACGGCCGTCAGACGAGGCGTTTAGGCCGTCAGACAGGCCGTCTGGCCATCTCTGGCCACCTTGGCCGTCAGACGGGAGGCCGTCTCGCCATCTCTGGCCACCTTGGCCGTCAGACGGGAGGCCGTCTCGCCATCTCTGGCCACCTTGGCCGTCAGACGGGAGGCCGTCTCGCCATCTCTGGCCACCTTGGCCGTCAGACGGGAGGCCGTCTGGCCATCTCTGGCCACCTTGGCCGTCAGACGGGAGGCCGTCTCGCCATCTCTGGCCACCTTGGCCGTCTGTCATGCTGTTATGACGGCAGTCTAGCCGTACGACGCGTGGACCACCACCCGACCACCGACGGGCTGTCCCGCGTCGCACCCAATCACCATACGCTGGCGTGCCTTCGGGGAGTTGACAGTCGACGTCAGCTTACTTCGACCCTTTTTACCGACGTACAAGGCAAAATATGTTCGCTCGGTGTTCACGCGTACAGCACAGTACCGTGCAGCTTTTCCATCATGACATGTTGGAAAGATAGACTAGTGGTGGGGAATCTCAATTTTCAACGCTTTAATGTTTTTTTTTCCAACAGGTGATTGCAACTCCCCCCCCATCAAAGCGCTTGCTACGTACTAAACGCTCACACGGAACAAATACTCCTGATAAATACATACCGCCGGAAGCAATGCATACCACAGGAAGCAATGCATACCACCGGAAGCACTGCATACCGCCGGAAGCAATACATACCACCGGAAGCATATTTGACGTGGCGGAAGAACATTTCTTTTTGAATCTTCTTCGCCTTTTTCACGCCAGTTACTCAGATATATTGTGTCGCTGAAACAAAACGAAGCATGATAACATTCATAGTACGGCAATATGCGGCAGTTGGTCCCAGAGCAGCAGTGCATACCAGGCCGATATGGATTGATATACCTTTAGGCATTTATATACCTTTTAGCGCCAAACACACATCACCACAGCGCAATAGCGCTTCGACTAAATGTGTGTTAAGAATACATCACCCGTGACGTGAGTTGCCATGATGCTTGGGTGCTTTCATTTGAAATGCACGTTAAGGTGCACCTGTGCAGAACATGCAAACATGTAATGCCGACTGCTTTGTCAAATGTTGCTCAATTTAGTTTCTCGTTTCTATTGGACATCTGTTGGTTCCATTCTGAATAATTGTTTTGATATTGGGAATTTACGTTCATAAACGGTTTTTTTTAATTGTAACATGGACGTCTGAAGGACCTTGTTAAACACATTGAAAATCGATTGGCTCTAACACCGCGTTGCATTACACCGATCAGGTATATTTTGAATCGAAATCCCGGGCAGCTATGCACTAATTCCGGGTGGCTAAGCACTAGAAACAAACTGTGTAAACAAACATTAGCGCCGGGTAAATAAATACTGTAGGGTACTATGGAGCAAATCTGCATTAACATCCGGTCAATATAGGCACTTCTGGGGAAGTAAACATCGGCATCGGTAAGCAAACGCAAATCAATGGGTAAGTGGATAGTAAAAATTACGTAAATGTACTCGAAAGAACAAGCCAGCTCAAATGATTCGTTTCGAGACTGAGCAAAAGAAACGAATAGTGTGTAAGTATTGCGTGTGTGCAGATGCTCTCTGAAAGTTTGGTCTCATCGATAGCCGTCATTAGGCTAATCTTCGCCATTGTGCGGTATCTTGCAACCTTCGCCAGTGGAGGAGGGGGAAGGTGGAGCACCCTCCCTGATGTTTCTATACGGAACGTGCTATAATGAAACAACAAAACAGTTGTGCGGCGGACGACATCTCGCTAATGACAACCTGCTTTTCATAACTGGGTGTGTTCGACGACCCTTCAGTCATGGTAAAATGTTCACAAAAATCTAAACTTTTCACAATTGGATTGCAAACGCTTCCTAAACTGGAACAATATGCACTTTGAATCATTATCAGGGTGTTCGACGATGCTTTACGGATGCAATGCATAACTCATCCTCCATGTAAAGCATACGTTGCGGGTCAAGTCAGGCTGAGGGGAGACCCTGCATCTGAAAACGTGATATAATGCTGTTTAAGCCACTGTTTCCACCTAACTAGGGTAAAAATTGACGGTAAATCGGATTCAGGACTTAAAATAGCCCTATATATCGTGCCAAACTACACAATGTCACCGGAGATCGAGATAGGTTAATGCCTTGAATGACCTTGGAATGGTACAGTAACAATGTCCGGATATCAAACCAGTTAGTTAGTAGCGTAAGCCGCATAAAATGTGTCGATTAAGGTTGCAATGTCATGCCAAGGTGCGATAATCTGCGATTTCGTTCACAAGTGGTCGGAGGTGTTGCCATTTGTGATGTCGTAGCTTCGTGACCTGACATGACCTAACAACAATGTTACCAAAAGCTCCAGAAAAGACGACCCAGAGGTAATTTAAAACTTCATTGGGTTCCATTGAGCGATTCGGAAGCTATCCACCAAAATCCTGAGGGGAGGCACCAACCCCCACTGGTGAGTGCTAAGGGAAAGCATTGACGTTGATCAACTTAGAATGAGGTGCTTAGACTGAACATATTTTCTGTAGCATCTTATTAGGCTTGAATTCACATACAGGGTCAATTTCAGCACTCAAACGAAGCAAATTTAACCATTCAAAATGTTTGGCTATTTTCAACTAGGCATCACATGTGGGCATCACACATCAACTAGGCAGGCGATGCCGTCGGCGACGTCGGGCGAGTCAGGGCAAGACAAGGATCATGGGCTGCCAGTTGAGGAAACATGATTGCGCATGATACAGTTGCAGAAAACACACATGTGTGCTAACCACGACCGTATTCCCTTGATCGTCCGTGGAGACATATCTGGGGTGTCCGCCAATATGCCTTGAGTATCCGTGGAGACATACATTGGATGCCCGCAGAGACATACCTTAGGTATCCGTGAAGACATAACCTGGGTGTTTGTGGGGATATGTCTTGGGTGTCCGTGGAGACATACCTTGGGTGTCCGCGGAGACATGTCTTGGGTGACCGTGGAGACATACCTTGGGTATCCGTGAAGACATAACTTGGGTGTTCGTGGGGACATGTCTTGGGTGTCCGTGGAGACATACCTTGGGTGTCCGCGGATACATGTCTTGGGTGTCCGTGGAGGCATGCCTTGTGTGTCTGTGGATGCATACCTCGGGTGTCCGTGGAGACATACATTGGATGTTCGTGGATGCCAGCCTTGGATGTCCGCGGATGCATGCATTGGGTGTCCGTCGATGCATACCTTGAGTGGCTTTGGATGAATACGTTGGGTGTCCGCGGAGACATGTCTTGGGTATTCGTGCAGGCACACCTTGGGTGTCCGTGAAGCCACGCCTTGTGCTGTCTAATGTCGGTGAAAGCACACAGATTTCATCACCGACAGCAATCTATTTTCGCAGTATTCCGAAGTGCACTGATTTTTAAGTATGTTCACCATATTCGGTAGAGGAGACCTACCTTAAAATAATACCCTCAATGTGGTTGCAAGAGTATTGAAAAGGCCACCAGTGTGGGCGGAAAGGCATTGAAAGCTAATCAGTTTTTTCCGAATTTTGCTGCACTTCGCCGATTCTAGGCTTCTCTGCAGAATATTGCGCACGCATCTCACACTTAGAGGCCCTATTGCTGATTGTTGAAATAGCGTAGGTGCTACAGTGTGCCAGGGCTTCCTCACTGTATCATGGATTCCTCAGTGTGTCATGGTTTCCTTAGTGCGCTCACGTAGGTGTTACAGTGTGTCATGACTTCCCCAGTGCGCTCACGTAGATGCTACAATGTGTCATGGCTTCCTCTGTATATCATGGTTTCATAAGTGTGGTTATATTGGTGTTACAGTATGTCATGGCTTCCTCAGTGATCATGGTTTCATAAGTGTGGTTATATTGGTGTTGCAGTATGTCACGGCTTCCTCAGTGTGTCATGGTTTACTGAGTGCTGCCACGCAAGTGCCGCGGCGTGTCATGGTTTCCTCAGTGCGGTGACGCAGGTGCCGCGGCGTGTCATGGTTTCCTCAGCGTGGTGACGCAGGTGCCGCGGCCTGTCATGGTTCCTCAGTGCTGCCACGCAGGTGCCGCGGCGTGTCATGGTTTCCTCAGTGCGGTGACGCAGGTGCCGTGGCGTGTCATGGTTTCCTCAGTGCGGTGACGCGGTGCCGCGGCGTGCCATGGTTTCCTCAGTGTGGTGACGCAGGTGCCGCGGCGTCATGGTTTCTCAGTGCGGTGGACGCAGGTGCCGCGGCGTGCATGGTTTCCTCAGCGCGGTGACGCAGGTGCCGCGGCGTGTCATGGTTTCCTCAGTGCGGTGACGCAGGTGCCGCGGCGTGCCATGGTTTCCTCAGTGCGGTGACGCAGGTGCCGCGGCGTGCCATGGTTTCCTCAGTGCGGCGACGCAGGTGCCGCGGCGTGCCATGGTTTCAGTGCGGTGACGCAGGTGCCGCGGCGTGTCATGGTTTCCTCAGCGCGTTGACGCAGGTGCCGCGGCGTGTCATGGTTTCCTCAGCGCGGTGACGCAGGTGCCGCGGCGTGTCATGGTTTCCTCAGTGTGTCATGGTTTCCTCAGTGCGGTGACGCAGGTGCCGCGGCGTGTCATGGTTTCCTCAGTGCGGTGACGCAGGTGCCGCGGCGTGCCATGGTTTCCTCAGTGCGGTGACGCAGGTGCCGCGGCGTGTCATGGTTTCCTCAGTGCGGTGACGCAGGTGCCGCGGCGTGTCATGGTTTCCTCAGTGCTGCCACGCAGGTGCCGCGGCGTGTCATGGTTTCCTCAGCGCGGTGACGCAGGTGCCGGCGTGTCATGGTTTCCTCAGTGCGGTGACGCAGGTGCCGCGGCGTGTCATGGTTTCCTCAGTGCGGTGACGCAGGTGCCGCGGCGTGTCATGGTTTCCTCAGCGCGGTGACGCAGGTGCCGCGGCGTGTCATGGTTTCCTCAGCGTGGTGACGCAGGTGCCGCAGCGTGTCATGGTTTCCCGAGCGCGGTGATGCAGGTGCCGCGGCGTGTCATGGATTCCATAGTGCGGTCACGCTCAGTTCGCGTCGCACACAAACTCGCTCGGCGCCGACTATTTCACCAGCACTGGCACTGAACCGACAGTCGCCCAGCTCTGAAGCATTCAGGCCTGAAGCACGGAGAGCACGCGGCGTGCCGAACAACGAACCCCAGCCGACCACCTGCGGCGGCACGATATGTGCGGTCACAACTGGCCTTGTGGCCGTCTCGAAACCGACCCGTCAATTTGGTCCCTCGACATTCATTGGACCCCTCCACCAATCAGGCTGAACTGAAGCGTGACATTCAGTCCATGAGCATACGCCGCGCACCAGGTAGAAGTGCTCCTTCGAGGCAGCTTTGGCCATCGAAAAGGTCATTTTCCCCATCCAACTTCACACCGACATATGGGTGTTGGTAGGTGCGAGATCGAATCCACATGTCCCCGAGACTATTGATCGGTAGACACACACCACCAGGATGCTTCGATAAACATTACTTGGTGGTAATGTGGTAATGTGCTTAATAAGGAACACTCACTGAACTAAGGCCTAGGTGAGGAGCAAAATGGACTTCCAGGACAGGTGAGGAGCAAAAAGCGCTTTCATTTCACCAGAGAAGTCGATTATCTGCGGGAAAAATTGTAATTGAAACTGATCAATCAAGGTTGAAAGAACGGAGCTAACTCCTGACGAAAACAACCTAAGACTGAAAACATTGCAACGCCAATAGCTTATTAAGGTTTGAAAATCCCCACGATCAGATAGGGTTTGTCTGACTGCTCATGCACACGTTTGTCATACATACAAACAGCTTTTCTTCTTTTGGAAGCTTCCAAAAAAGTTTTGTTTTGGAAGCTTTTCAAACTTCGCCCCTGCTTGTAATTACGCTCGACATCCGCTCCCAGTGTTTGACGTGGCCGACCCGTAGCAGGGCGCGTTACTCGGCCAAACGAAATTTGCAAAGGCTTGCGCGGACATAACTATGCATCCCGTCGCCTAGTCCACGGTCCAATTTCAAATAGATTCCGTGCACGGCCCGGTTTCCTGTTCCAACACTCGGCTTTTCAGGGAGTGGTCACCTTTGACCCTTCCTCGGGTCACTGGCGATACAAACTATACAAGCGGGCATTGTTGGATGTGTCGTGGCCAGGCGACGTGGCGGCTTTTGTCCGCGGAAACACGCCCAAGAACGAAATATTGAAAGTGACAGCCGGTCGCCTCGTATTTCGAAGGCTGGTGATGGGCCACTGGCAGGCAAGGGACGAATAACGAACTGTTTAAATTTGCATGCATCCGTGACAAGAAAACGAGTGGTAGACACCGAGCGGGCATAATTGATTCAACGTCGTGTCTTTGGACTGCAGCAAAGACTGGCGAGAGAAAGGCCGCCGTATTGCTTGCAGGAGGGGGCAGTTAAAGGCACACGGCAAAGCACTAGGCACGACTTCCGACTCAGACGCGCACCTCTGGCGCTGAAGCAATGCAGCTGGCGCTGGCGCTGCGCGGCGGCAGTTGGCGCACGACACGGCAAAAGCAACCCGACGCGCCCCTGGGCGAAGAGGCGCTGCAGCTGGCGCTGGCGCTGCGCGGTGCGGCAGTTGGCGCACGACACGGCAAAGCACTAGGCACGACATTCCGGCTCAGCACGCGCACCTCTGGCGCTGAAGCAGCTGCAGCTGGCGCTGGCGCTGCGCGGTGCGCAGTTTCCGCTGCCGCTCCTCGGCCGTGACGTCGACATCCATCAGCTGAGCCCAGCACACTATTCTGCGGCACGGCGGGCGATTATCAGCCAGCTCAGTCACTGCTCGCAACACTGCCGGCAGGGAAACAGGCGAGCATATCTTCCAGAGGTTAACGGTGCAAACTCTTTCTGCGGCGTGGTGACCGGCGCTGATGAATCGGCCGGTTTTTCACCTTCAGTTGGAAACGTTTGCCCAACAGTAGTCGGAATGTTGACGCATGCCGCAATACGATGAATGGCACAGACACAAGTGTGGCAGCTGACGTCGGCAACCGTTTCCTCGCAATAGCTCCACCAGTACGCCACTTCGCGGCAGATGAGACGAGACATTATCATATACATATATGGTACCGTGAGTTAGACCTTGTCGGGGAAATGTGGCACATGCTGGGATCGAGTCACGCTGAAGGGGAAAGCCCAGGATATTGCTCAGCAAGCGACCAAGACACCTGGGCACCTCCCCCATCACCACCATCGCCATCACCACAACGAACGTCCATCCATTCGGTCAAAGACTGACGGCGAAACGGCCTACCGATATGTCAGCCATTCTCTACCCTCGACGGCTACGGCTACGTGGCTACGAGACTACGGCCATGACCCTCTCACTCCTGTTGAGTGCTCCGCGAGTGCATCAGAACCGGTGCAGATGGCGAGGCGATGTTCTCAACACTGCTAAACGAGCAAGTAAGGCGTCTAATGGTCAACTATAAGATATCATGCCCTCATGGGTCATATACTACTGCTTACGTACTTATTTATGACAGGTGATTATTCACAGCTGAGTGCAATGCTATGCTATGCAACGCAGGCTACATGTCGAATATTCATGAGCTTAAGCCTCATCGTGCCTGTCGCCAAAACCACTCTCGCCGGGCTGGGTTGCGGGGTGGGTGGGAGGCATGGCCTTAAACTCCCTTTAACTTTCGATCTTCATCAGTCAGATACAAGTGCAAGACATCTTTAGAAAACTCTGGCCATGATGAACCCAAAACATGCCATATAGTGCCTGTTGGCCGATAATGACGTCAGCAGAGGTCACATTAGATCAATATGCGAGTCTTGACATAAATCTTTGGACATGGTAGCAGGCAGAGCAGGCAGGCAGAGGCAGAGTTTGTAATCTGTAATCTGGCAGAGTTTGTATCTTTGTAATCTTAATAAGTTTGTAATCATTAAGCAGGCAGAGTTTGTAATCGTTTGGCATTGCTTTTCAAGAACAGACACAGACGAATGTATTGATATTGATCATAGTATATATACCAAGGTCAAGACGGGTTATGTCAGATCTGGTCATAATCAGGCTTGGAAACCAGCTTTCCAACCATGCATGTCAGAGACACAGAAAAGTTTCAATGGGAAACGAATATAGCCCAGAGTTCATATATCGTTTTATGTCTTCATTTTCGGCCATTTTCCGCCATTTTCCGTCACTCTGTAGTGAACCTTACGACGTGCTCTTTCTCGAGGAATGACATGGAAAATATCAATATATACGTTCCGATTATTTTTACCTAACATTCTGTGATTGACCAATGGGACACAATTTAGCCCAGCATGTTTGTTGCATGCACTGTAATTTTCTTCGTGAAAAAAAATTGCCCTCAAGTTCCAATTTGCTTACACAATTCGGGACAAAGTGGAGAATTGACGGCACGTCAGTTCAGAAACCTTGGCCATATTTGAAATTTTTAGACAGGGTATTCGTCATGATGAAAGGAGACCATGATCTGAGGTCGGTACTTAAATGTTGAAACTGCTCAGAATAACGGCACTTCGAAGATCTTGAAGCATTACTTACTTTAACTCTTCCCAGGTCAATGGTCTTTGATGACCTGGACCTGAAATTTGTGCGCTATAAATAAAGCAGATGTACAACAAGCAATTAAAAATGGCTTGTCTTGTGTCTACCGATTCGGTCGCTGTCCCGGAAACACCTGAGGGTCCCCCGACCTTTCAAAGGATAACAGGGGTACATGAGTCAGACTTCGCCAGATATATCTATTCCACCGATGTTCCCATTGAAGACACTCTGAGGTCAAAGCCACAACTCGTCGTTTCTTGGATCTATTAATCATTTTGTATCGGTAAAGGTGATTGGTCTACTTTGTTACATTCCGCATTACGATAGGCGTATATATCCACTCCCGCTTCCATCTGTTTCGCCGTGACCACTTGTCGTAGAAACATAATAGCCCCACTATGCTATACTATGTTAAGCTGCTACACTATGCTATACTATATACTATGTTAAGTCCATATTCATAAGTTGCACATATTAGCCGCCACTACCACACTTCTTAATCTTAGCTGCCTCTTCTTCAATCATCAGCAATACCATCATCATAATTACCGGACGCAAGCTTAGCAGCGACACGTGAAAATGTTGCACCGTACCTATTAATAATGGTAAATATGCGGTATTACCCACAATACCAGCAACAGCAGGCATTATGTACCACGATGTGGGGAGTTGTCGCCTTTGATTACCTTGCGCTTCGGCTCGGGAAATGCAACCCTGTTGCTCCGGCGCTCCGTTTCTTCCGCGTCTGAAACACATGGGCGCAAATACATGGCCGTTTTCTGGTTACGTGTCTGACATCCCCGTGGTTTCTGTGGTGATGTGAATGACAACACCCCATGGCGACCCGCACCAGTCACGCCCATGTCCACGCCAAAGCGTCACATACACGATGCGTTTGATGCGAGTCAAGCTCGATGATTCAACACATGCCAGGAAGCTGTCATGGCTGTTGAGAGCTGTTGAGGACGAGACTGACCATCTGAGATCTCAGGGGCAGGTCTGGCTCCCGGCATGGTTGGCTGTGGGGTGTAGTGCCAGATATGCAGCGATGGGCGTTGTGCAATGGGAGGGCAAGGAGAGGATGGGACGACCAAATTTCTGGCGAATATGTTGGCATAAGGTTTGTTGAAATTCAGACTTCCAGATCTATATCGGACGACACGCAGGAAGTCTGCAGAATCTCGCACTGACAAACAAAACATCTGGCCAGTATTTCTAAGTGGCTTGCTTGTGTATCGCAGTTTGATTCGTGTCAATAGTTCCCAGCATGCTGCCGACGTCCGCTTCAGAGCATGTTGCCGAGTGGCGACGTACCTTGGCGCGGGTGCGGCGGACGCCGGCGCGGCGGTGGTGCGCGGCGGCAGACGTGGGCGGCAGGTCGGACGGCCGGTGGCGCAGCTCGGGCCGCTGCCACGCGGTGGCGTCCGGCGCCTCTGGCTCTGGCCACGGCAGCGCCGGGTCAAACGTCATCTGCTTGATGGGCAGCAGCTGCCGACTGCGGCAGTCGGCCGCCGGAGACAGGTATACCTGTGGCAGGGAGCATAGTGGCAGCGGTACACCTGTGGCAGGGAGCATGGTGCGGGGCAGCGGACACCGCAGGGCATAGTGGCAGCGGTACACCTGTGGCAGGGAGCATGGTGACAGCGGTACACCTGTGGCAGGGCATAGTGGCAGCGGTACACCTGTGGCAGGGCATAGTGGCAGCGGTACACCTGTGGCAGGGGGCATAGTGGCAGCGGTACACCTGTGGCAGGGCATAGTGGCAGCGGCACACCTGTGGCAGCGGTACACCTGTGGCAGGGCACAGTGGCAGCGGTACACCTGTGGCAGGGAATAGTGGCAGCGGAGTAAGGGCGTCACCTGAAGTCAGTCACCGCAGGCAAAGCACCGCGGGAGGCAGTACACCGAGGAGACACCGTGGCAGGGGGCATGTGGCAGCGGTCCCGTGGCAGGGCATGTGGCACGTACCGTGCAGGGGCATAGTGGCAGCGTACACGCAAGGTACACGGAGGGCATAGTGGCAGCGGTCATCAAAACACTAAGCCTGATGTACAGATGTACAGGTGGATGCATCAGGTGTTTCCACCTGATACATCCAATATGGCCACCCATCCATGCGTCACCTACACTAAAATGTGGTTATTCCCACGGCTCTTCTAGATTATTCCCCTTCATTTCCTCATGCACCCACCGTTTCCAAAGTTGCGGAGTTTTGTTTTTATCATAATGTAGTTAAAGATACAAGCTTTCAAAGCATTGTTATCTCTGTAACAAAATGTCCCATTTGTCGGCGATATTACCAGACGGTGAGTGGTGGGGACGAATATACTCCCCCTCACAATGGAAGAAATGTGTATGCTTACACAAAAGGGTCAGCTACGATTGGCTTTTCTGAGGACCCGTGAGAGGCACGCATATCCACCGCTTACATGAGCCGTACTGTACTGACTAATCACACAACTTAAAAAAACGCGTACCACAGAAGGACATGTCGACGACTTCTGGTCCCTATGCTGCAGTAATCCACTTTAATTTTCCTACGCATCCCTGGAGATATTCGCGTTCACGCCTCGACGAATGCAGCCTGTTTTTGAAAGGTGAGACTTTCCGAGTTCCCTATTTTGTTCTTCTTTCTGTTATCAGCTGTGTGGGGAGGCGAGAGCTTCGGAGCCAGTTGCAGGAGCCTGTTAAATTATCAGACTCCCGTGCACCCTTGTTTACGCCAGAGTTTGGCCGTTCGGCGCCTGCGGTCTCCGCCACTCTGACTGCCCAACTGGGACCTGGCTGGTCGATGCCTCTGGCCGCGCTCCTGTGACGGTGTTCGGTCCGCCTGTACACGTATGACTAAGAGGTGCTTAGTGCTTTGCGAGTTCAAACGACGCACCGTGGCTGCGTTTGGGCGCAGCGATCACGACTCAGGTCTTGTTGAGCTGAGGCGTTACTTCAAACTTCACTGTGACAAACTCTATTACAATTTTAGGTTTGCGATGTTTGTGTCCCCGACGTTTGTGTAGGTTTGCGGCGTTTGTGTCGCCGACGTTCGTGTAGGTTTGCGGCGTTTGTGTTGCCAACGCTTGTGTAGGTTTGCGGCGTTTGTGGCGCCGACGTTTGTGTAGGTTTGCGGCGTTTGTGTCGCCGACGTTTTTGTTGTTGGTGCTGGGTCGCTTACGTCCCTGAAATCTACCATGCGAAAAACTCGACACTATTGTGAACACCCATTTAAGCGTCGCAAGACCAGAATTCCGCGAGGCGTTCGAGTAGTGTCGGCTGTGTTCGTCGCTGCGGTGAACGCTCCTCGGACTGGAAAAACAACTTATATGTGCATGACTTGTTTGAAGTTAACAAAGGCACCCCCAAAGCCTGCCAGAGGAGGAAAGAGTGAGCCAGAAGAACCGAGGATGGAGTTATCTGGATCTCTGGGAACAGTCCAGTTTAGTTCCGGAACCGACAGCCCAACGAGACGGGACATCAACACGACCGACGCCACAGTTGCTCTCAGAGTCCTGGAGTAAACTCCAGTGCCATCCAGCAAGTTGCATGCAAAGCCTTAATAATAGGGAATAATCGGTTTAATCTGGAGTGCTCGCTTTCTTATTTTTCGTCTCATTATATGTCTGTATCTGGTGCTCCTTCGGACCAAATTCACTCCTAAGTTCACTCCTTCGTTCCCTACTCCGATTCCACCTCTAACCGCGAACCGGACTTCCTGTGGTTCGCGACGGAGGGGCACCCACCCCTCCTTTCATGTCGTCAAAAGCGGAAAATCTTCATAACCGTGAAATTATTTCGCAAAAAGAAACTCAGGAAAGCGCGAAGCAAGCTCCCCAAAGAGCTCGGCCGCACCGCGAGTTTCGTGGCAACAACTCTCAGCCCTGAAGGTCTTCTTTGCATTATCACAGTGACCTTCTTACCCCGGTCAGGTGACGTCAATCTTAACCCAGGCCCGGGACGTCTATCCTGGACCGTACCCGACTACACCCGGACCTCACCCATCACCTTCGGGTATATGCCACTTGTCCGGCTCGAAGTGAACAACACCCGGGGCGCGCACCATGACCCTTGGAGCAGCCTTCGGGGGTACACCACTTGTCCGGCTCCGAATGAAAAATATCCGCCCACTGGCACAGCCAACACCTATTGTGAATTGTGTATTCACGGATAGTCACCAAGGGGACGAGTAGTCTAGGGGTAAGTTGCCCGTCTCGCAATCGAACGATTGTGGGTTTGAATCTCACCTGTCGCTCCTCTTCACTCGCGACCAATCGGCGTGAGAGATTGGCGACGCTACATAACTCAACGGTCGGCGTGTCGTAAACCCAATAACCACGGGATAGTCACCAATAGAGCAATCCACTCATATGTGAATTCATAGTGTGTAAAACTATTGCAAAACTTGCGAGGACAAACAAGTGTGCATTCCAAGAGTGATAACCACATGCACCAAATATGTGCCGTAAAACAGTTGTAAATATATAGCATAAGTGTTGTTGTGCATAGGAAAGGTGGCAAGCAATAAGTCAGCACACACATGCGATAAAACAGTATAAATAATGGCTCTTTATTGGTGTCAGTCGCTACATGACTGTTGCACGCGGTGAGCCTCATCGAAACTACCCATGTTTGCTCTCGCTGCCGTTTTAGGTGCGTTTAATGATTTGTGAAAGACATCTAACATGCGAAATTTGGAAAGAAAATCATTTACCCGCCGGGAAAGCCAGCAAAACATACCCGATTGCACCGTGTTAACACGTGCTCTTGGTATGAATGGTGTATTTCCTGTGCAAGTCAATCGAGTTAGCATACACAGAGGGAAGTGTACCAAGAGGCACACGAGTCTATGCTGTTCTTGAGGATGGCGATTTATGCATCGCCTTCACCGTTTTCCGGCACCCGGGCGTGACATACCAACAGCGACCTGTTCCAACATTCCGCAAACGGCGGTGACCTGGGTCCCGCTGGGCGGCGGTCTCGTCCCGCTGGGCGGCGGTCTCGTCCCGCTGGGCGGCGGTCTCGTCCCGCTGGGCGGCGGTCTCGTCCCGCTGGGCGGCGGTCTCGTCCTCTGGGCGGCGGTCTCGTCCCGCTGGGCGGCGGTCTCGTCCCGCTGGGCGGCGGTCTCGTCCCGCTGGGCGGCGGTCTCGTCCCGCTGGGCGGCGGTGGCCGCCGCCCGGCAGCCGCCACCGGCAGGCGGCGACCAGCAGCCGGCGGACGCCGCCCGAGTCGGGCGGCTCGATGCCATCCATCAGCGGGCGCGTGAATGCCAACGGGGCGGATGCGACCACATTCGTCAACTGCGGACGCCTTCACCTGCTCGTTGGACACTACGGCACTGACGCCTCGACGTCGGCCACGCACTCGGCGCCCGCCGTCACTGCCCGGGTGGGGCTGGGGCAGGGGCGGGTCGGCTGAGTCACGTGGTGGCCGGTCGCAAGATGATCAGCTCCCCGATTTGGACGAGGAGTAATGATAAGGTGTTGTTTCTTATCTGCAATGACATTTCCGACTGTTCAGTTGCAACCAATCGAATTTTGCCAGCGAACCTCCGCACGAAGCATTCCACGTGTCAAATATGGCACACGACTATCATGTGGCAGCAAGAAGGAAGACGAAGGGAAGGAGGCTCAGCAGAAACCGGAGAATCGCACAAAGGGTGGCGAATGCGCCGAATTCGCACGGCGGGTGCACACGCGCACGAACGTTTGTGTTATGGCAAAAAGGCTTCATTAATTGTAATGCCTGAAATTAGAAAATGATACATTTTTCAGTGATCTATACCGGTAAGTTCAGCAGCGTGAGGTGACTTATCAAGGGATACCAAAATAAAAAAAAACCATTCGAACACGATGGAGAAAGCTGGGTTGAAATCCTCGACTCAGAAACGATAGTGGTAGATTGGGCGCCCTCCACAGGATAATTAAGTTGGCCACTTATTATTTGATTTAAAAAAAAGAAGAAGTAAAAATGGGTCCCTTTAAAACAGTTGTCAAAATCCGGGCACTTTTTCAAATGGGCTAGGTGGGCCCCTCCAAATCCGTTTCCCCCTGGTGCAAATCCTAGGTACACCACCGCCCATTGGTCAGGGCGGACGGAGCTGGACAGTGGAGTTGAGCGGACGTAGTACTGGAACGGTTGACTGTCATAGTGCCCAGAGCACTTTGAGGAATGAACTGCTGCACGAAGTATCGAGGCACGAACTGTTGAAAGACGCTTTCGGTGTGTGCTGAACGTTTTTTGAAACTGTCGTGTGACGAGGTGTTGCCGTTTTGCGGGTAGTAAGACCAGTGAATATAATGGTAATTAAAGGTAATTGCATGTTAGAACAAATTGCTGCGGAGCAAGGTCCGATCTAGACTATTTAGCCAATATAGACAATAGTCAGACCAAGCCAGGAGAACATAGCTCTACTACGGGGGCCTCTACTACCTTGCGCCTCTCATATGTGCATACGTCGTTGCCTTATGGCTACCAATGCATAGGATTCACCAACAAATATCTCACTCACTTTAAAATATCACGCACGATACCCATAATCCACCCTGCCAATACGGAGTGGTTGGCAGACAACGATGGACACACCGAGAACCGCATACATGATGCCATATAAGCTGCTGTACGTGTGAGGTAGACAGATCAGATTCTCGTGAGAGTTAAAATACTATATGTGGAAAATGGAGGTAAGTGTTCGTGGTTAGTCTGCGATTGTAGGGTTCGTCTTTGATGAGCTTAAATGCCGTCATAAGCACCAGTGAGGGTGGTTCCAGCCATATCCGGTCGTTTACCGCTCTTCCTTGTAAAACAACGGTGGTAAACTTGCCCCTGTTTCGCTCTCAGTTGCAATTAATTTTAATTCTTTGCTTTCGGTGTTGCCGGCACGCAACACCGAAAGTTGCCAGTTGCCTGCCAGCAGGCAGAAGTCGCCGCCAGCGTTCGGTACCCACCTTCTTCCTGGCAGCGGCGGCGGCATGTGGAGCCGCCGCCGGCGCAGTGAGGTCGGACGACGGCGACGGTGGCGCCACCTGTGTCCTGCTGACCAGGGTGCTGCCTTCGCCGGTCACGCCGGGCATGGACACGGCCAGGCGGACCTGCCGCCGCCGAGGTCTCGCCGCCGGAGTCGGAAGGCCAGCAGGCTTCGTGGCGGCAGGAGCGGCCTGGGTCCGCCCCGGGGTCGGCTCCGCGGCGGCAGGGGCGGCCGGGGTCGGCTCCGCGGCGACAGGGGCGGCCGGGGTCGGCTCCGCGGCGGCAGGGGCGGCCGGGGTCGGCTCCGCGGCGGCAGAGGCGGCCAGCAGCAGCTGATCAGGGTCGGAGTCGGCTTGCAGCAGATCGGCGCACAGCCGGGTCGAGCCGGCGCCGGGCGGGGGCGGACCGGCAGTGCGAGGCGCGGCCGGCCGGCCGCTCTGCTGCAGGTGCTGCTCGGAGCGGCTGGCCGTCACGGCCGTCACGGCCGTCACGCTCTGTGGCCGTACGTCTCCGATGGTGTACTGGCGCCGGCCGCCGTTGCCGGCGCCACTGACGGCGTGGTCCGACGCCGCTGCCGATAGAGCCGGCCACCGGTCAGCCGCCACGGCTGGGGCACACTGACGGCACAGTCGTCACATTCGGCTGCCACAGCCGCCACATTCCGTTGTCACAGCCGTCACAGCCGAGACAGACTGGCAACACAGCTGTCACAGACGTCACAGTCGGCAGTCACAACCGTCACAGTCGGCAGTCACAACCGTCACAGCCGGGACAGCCACGACAGATTGGCGTCACAGCCGGGACAGACTGACGTCACATTTCCCTTCATGGATATTCTCGAACCACTCCCATCTCCAGCCAGACTGACGTATGCGACATCGGTGAGGATAACTGACGTGTGTGCAGTCATTGAGGATAACTGACGCATATTACGCCATTGAGGACAACTGACGTAACTGACGACAGTGGGATAATTGACATATGTGACGTCAGTGAGGATAACTTACGCATGTGAAATCAGTGAGGATAACTTACGCATATGACGTCAGTGTGGATAACTGACGTATGTGACGTCAGTGTGGATAACTGACGTATGTGACGTCAGTGAGAATAACTGACACATTTGCCGTCAGTGGGAACAAATACTAGGTTACCTATTATCACGCGCAAAGTGTAAGCCCGAGCTTGTCCACGCACTGGAGAGAGTTCGTCGCAGCGTCACGGCCCCGTCCGGCTTGTTCCGAGTGTGATTGCCGATCGTTCCGAGCTTGACTTTTATGTCGGAAGTTATCACACATTGCCAATGTGGTACGAGGAATGCTTCCAATCGCTCCCGCGCAAGCGTGTTAGTGGTGGCAATAGCGTCAAATAGAATCACTTTCTAACGAAGCCAAACTGGACCAGATGATAATCGACTATTTATGTTCAGCAGATTTATATTTTTGTTAAAACGACATGGATATGGACAAGCTTGCAACAACCCGTAATTTTGTTTGGTCACAACATAAAGTAAATCAATAGCACTTAATCTACCCAATAATCAGCATCATCATTCTTTAAAAAAAATGGACCATCTCGAGACACAGGACAACTACTCTGCGTCTCAGTGCAGCCGAAGGGTTGTGGGTTCGAGGCTCGCTCATCGCGCTGGCTTACGACTCCCTGTGACCCGTCGGCTTCACAGTGACCACGCTCTACAGCAAGCCAGCTGTGTGAGGCGGAAAATTCCAAGACTTGCTGGACTGAAATACTGAAAACCACGCGCCTTATTCATCAAGATCCGAAAATTAGATTGCGCGAATCTAATCCTGCGTTGTCGTTTCCGCAATTGCCTTAATTCCGTCCGTCTCAATCTTCGCAGGGAGGATAAGGTTCTTCGCTACCGAGGAAAATAACAACTCGCGTGAGCGTGCTGCTGTCTGACATGGCTGCAGTGGCATCCCTTACCGTCCTCAAAGTGTGCTGCTGTCTGACACGGCTGCAGTGGCATCCCTTACCGTCCTCAAAGTGTGCTGCTGTCTGACATGGCTGCAGTGGCATCCCTTACCGTCCTCAAAGTGTGCTGCTGTCTGACATGGCTGCAGTGGCATCCCTTACCCGTCCTCAAAGTGTGCTGCTGTCTGACATAGCTGCAGTGGCATCCCTTACCGTCCTCAAAGTGTGCTGCTGTCTGACATGGCTGCAGTGGCATCCCTTACCGTCCTCAAAGTGTGCTGCTGTCTGACATGGCTGCAGTGGCATCCCTTACCGTCCTCAAAGTGTGCTGCTGTCTGACATGGCTGCAGTGGCATCCCTTACCGTCCTCAAAGCGTGCTGCTGTCTGACATGGCTGCAGTGGCATCCCTTACCGTCCTCAAAGTATACATAGCTGATAGAGAATCACTTATCGTCCTCAGGGTATAGATCGTTGTTCGCCGAGATCGTGAATTATCGGAAATTAACGGCTCAAGTGATGTTTCAATTGACCAATTTTGGATATGGTCGGCTAGTGGACCAATCAGACAGCGTGCTTATCCATACCATCGACATTTTGAAGGTCATTCGAGTATATTGACCTGACCTGACTTGACTTCAGACGACATTTTTTGGTTTTTGTGAGATGCTGTGGTTAACTTGGATGGTGGAGCTGAATGTGGAATTTGACCTCCACTTTCATCACCAAGCACGATAAAACAGCCCTTCAGTGCACTTTTTTGCCAATTTTCAAAGTAAGAACAGCGCCGAACTCTCCTAACCTTAGACTCATAAGTCTAAATGCAAAATATCAAAAATTGGCGGTTCCCCAAGATACTGACTGTCAAGTAGCACCCACTCTGGCCACGTGGCACCCACTCTGGCCACGTGGCACCCACTCTGGCCACGTGGCACCCACTCTAGCCACGTGGCACCCACTCTGGCCACGTGGCACCCACTCTGGCCACGTGGCGCCCACTCAGCCCGCTTGGCGTGCACCCTGGCTCATTCTAGAAACGGGTGGCTTGATTCGATTGAACGCTTTCCTATCATGCTGTTGCATTACCAGCCATCGGGACTTCAGTGGGTATAGAGCTTAAATCCACCAAAATTAAAATCAGTCTGAGGAAGGATGCAGCACAGTTGTAACAGATGCAACTTGAGAGGAATGCAAAATGGTCGCATAACGTAGAATAATACCTATGCCTATGTGACTTAGCTATGTAATTTGGCAGAGTGCGTTTCAGTTTGATATGCCTAAATCCAAGCCAATCGAGCCAGATTTCTGCAAGATTTCAGCGAATTTCGGCTGAACCGGGTTGCCTTTTGATGACACGCCAAAACTGCAGGCACTATTTCTGAAATTGGGCGCGTCTGCCGAATCCGGACAGCGTATCGCATGCCTGAATGCGCCGTGACGAATTATTGAAGCGGGTATTGCTCTTCTGATCACTTGCTTCTCAACATCCTGGCACTTGTGCGACAGCTTGACGCAGTGGGGTGCATGTCGCCACAGGATGAAAAGGAAGTGCAGCTGAGGTGGGACCACAACACCTCTGTCGTGGTATGGTGACCGATTATGTGCGTGAAGCATGGGAAACCGAAGTTGGTCTTTTCCTCTCACTCGTCCAGCGCCTCCACTGGCGCCTGATAGTGGCCTATTGTGTCATGCAATGGGTCATGTGTCTATTGTCAGCCTATTGTGTCATGCAATGCAATGTGTCAGGGTTAGGTTAGTCAAGGTTAGTCGAGGTTGCGATTTTCCGCGATTCCACGATTCGGGCACGTGTTTTCCAAAGCCTCCAGTGACTTTGGCACTTCGATGTTTTTAGCCTCCATGTTGTCTGGTAAGATTGATGGGATGTGTTTGTAAGGAGGCTTACATTCTTTCGGCACAACATTTTCGATATATTCCTACCCGACAGGGCCGAAAGCTGCAAGACGTCGAGCCAGATCCCGGCCACCAGCTCCCGTCCAATTTCATGATCATCTGTTTGTTAGGTCTCGCCCAATAAACCCACCCAAACCCCAGCGTCGCGAACGCGTCCAGATCAAAGGCGGCCGCGGAAGCATATGGAACAACAACAGCTGCGGACAAACAGGAGAAAGGCCGGCGGACAGTGAGATAGATCAACGATCCTCAATGGAAAACGTCCAACTCTAGCAGACCATAATGAAGGCCCCAGGCGGCTTCAAGAACCACGTGGCCTAAAGAATAAAATGTACTCCCACCAATCAAGAGCAAGAACTGAATCGAAGCCCCGTGAGTGGCCAGATAATAGAGGAGGCGGAGCTGGCGCGAATTGAAGAAAAACTGGCAGTCTGACATAAGGTCTCTCTCTCTCGGACGCTCACACTCACTCGCGCAGTCTCTCACTCACGGACGGAGCAGTCTCAGGAAGAGTCGAGACGACCGAAGAGGCCAACCGTATAGCATACGCACAGAACCACCAGCGGCACTGAATGTGAGTGCCGTCGGTCTACCATGCTCATTGCTCATTTCTATGACAGATATTTCCTCCTCAACCTAATTCATTCCGCTGAAAGAAGCAACCCGTCTTATGGGGGGGGGGGGGACAAATATAATAAATTAGAGGTGATGTGTGGGGGAGATATGTGCGACACGGCCGGTGGCGCCGACGTCGAACGCCTCGTAAAGAAGGGTAGTTTATGGAAGTGAGGGATGGGACGGAGAAGGCGTGCACCAGGAGCGTTTACCGGTCCTGTTGACGTACGATGTATATACATGTAAATATATTACCCTTGATGATATAAATGCTTGAGCGCATCAGCAGAGACACGGAGCAGCTGCTCAACCTTTGACGGACACAATTAGTGGTGAAAAGGAATATTTCGGATAAAAAGGGGCATAGCTTAGGCTAACGATCAGGGATGCTAGGCACAAATCGGATCCTAACGTCCGTCCTATAGGACCATCGGGCCAGAGTGGGTCGTGAAAATGACCATCGCTCGGTTAGATAGCACGCATGTTGAGAACTGTGCGTGCAACATCCATGTCTTCCCCCTCCTCGTCCAATGTGTTGGACCCTCACATTAACCGGAGTCAAAGCAATAACATTATAGCCCAACTACCCGCCGTGGTGCAGACTAACCCTAAATCCAAAACGCTTGGGGCGCCCTCCAGCTGTGCGTTCAGCGGCGTAACTTTCGTGATGAACCAGATAGCATTGAGGTCAGATGCCGATGACCGAGTCAGCCACCGTCTGTGGGAATTAACGCAACGGATGACGTCAGAGATACGACCCTCCCGAACGGTAGCGTAGTACATACCTCGGCGACCAGGTGGACAGAGGGGAGGCTATTTACGTCCATAATTGAAATTGCGGCCCGTGCCTCGGGGGCTGAGGGGCGCGCGCGGCACTTTTCGCTGGGATCGGGTCACCAACAGCCGACAGGTAGACGTGAATAGTACCGTGTACCCTCCCAACACGACAAGGGATGATTCACACATGATGCTTGGATATGTGCCTGATATTAATTTGTTATTGGAAGTAAATTTATAAGCGAGACGGACGACCTGCGAGCCGTCCTCCTATGGACTGAACGTTCCCGGGTAATGGTAGTGAGTGTTAAAGCCCATCTAAATTGCTTAGACTATTAATGTTGTCATATATGATCTGCCTTTGGATGATGTCTAATTGCGAGAGGGAGCAATGAACGGACACTTCGGGGGCATTAGCTCACCTGCTCTGGTTCTTTGACCACAAAATCCCGCTGGCCTCTGTGACCCACGGGCGCAGATGGGGGCGGGCAGATTATGCATATGATGCCGTTAATGGAAGCACACATTGCGTCCGTCGAGTTTGGCGCCGGACAATATGATATTGCAAAACACTGCACGGTCGTGAGTCCGCCTCCGTTCGCTGCACGTTGGGGCACGGCGTCGTGCGGGCGATTCGTGGGGGACGCACGGACAGGTTTGACGTGCCGTAAGCCCCGAGGCTGAAATGGTAGGCCAGGCTAGGTTATATAGACGGCCAGGGAACGTACCCAACGTGGTAGGGATCCGTGCCTACCCGTTGGATACATAGACCTGGTCGCACGTTTACAGCGAATAAGGCCCGGCGCGGCCTCGACTGTCTTAAGGTTAGGTAGGTGGGTAAAGTACACCAGAGCACATGTATAAGCCCTCGGAGCCAGTACGATGAGCCCCCTCGTAGCATTAAGATTTTGTCCAGGCGAGGAACGCTGCCAATAATGGCTAGGCCAGCTATGATTGGCAGTGAAAGGTTTACATATTCGGTTAGCATACCATACAAATAGAGCAATGGTCTGTCGATATATGTGTTTGTGTACTGCTGAAGGGGGGAGGGGGAGCTAAATTTGTGGCCAAGCAATTCATGAATTAATAAGGAGAGAATGAATGGGCCAAGCGAATGTGAAGTGAATGAGGAGAATGAATGTGTGTAGGTAGCTTTAAGGACCAGCGGAAGCCGCTTTGGGGCTAAACACACGCACCTATTTCGTGCGGTGCATTGCCCAAAATTATACTTCTATTAGCATCCAAAAGTCCCAATTCGGGACAAGTCATTCAAACCACGGGCAAATTACATTCTCATTAATTATCTAATAAAACGTATTAATTATAATTTGGCTGGAGACACTCACTTACCTATATGGTGCTCCAAAAACTTTGACCTCGCACAACATATAAATTCGTGTTAGGGACGGTAGCTCAAACAACACCAAGCCGGCTGGGGTTTCGGGAATGTGTGGTGAAGGTGGCGGGGAAACACAACACAACACTCCCCCGACATAGGCACAAGCAGCAAATGAGTGATTTAACTCAGTCTTAATTAGCCCAGTCTAAGTCTAGAGTCAGCCCAGGTTCAGCCGTGTTCAGGTCAATCTTAGTTAAGATCAAACCCTTTATAAGTTCAATCAGAGTTAGTTATGTTGAGTTTAGGCTGCGTTACATTATCTCACACACACCCCGAGCACCCCGGCAACATACCCCGCACAGCTCCCACACAAGCCCACAACATACCCCACACCACCACCACCCACCGCACCCACACCCGCCACACCCCACACCCCACACCCCACACCCCACCGACGGCAGAGCCGCCACCCCTACATGTTCCTCGCCGTTTTAGGGTGAGTGATTTTCAGAGGCCTCCCTGTGCTGGCGCCAAGGTGCTATCTTGTTCTCGCTACGTCGTCAGGAAATCACATTTCTCTCCAATGCACATCGCATCATAAAGCGGAGCGTTCATCTCTGGCCTATGTCGCCACACGTAGGAGAGTTTACTACCGATTTGTCTTCACCCGGCGCTGCACATCTTTAGACAACGCAGAGCACGCCTCCCTGATTAATGTCGTTATGCAAATCCGACGCATGCGTTATTGGCGGGACCGTAATCGTGCCGCTGTATTCATTCCACTTGCGTCCGTAAAACTGCCTGCAATGCATGTGGCAGTTGCTGACGGAACAGATGTGCAATTTGATTCCAGGCATTTTAGTCTGATGATGGTCAATAAGAGAATCGCAGTCTAAGATAATTATTCGCTATGAACAAACGACAGCCAGATAGAAGACTTGTGTTGGAATGGTGGATATTTTGTAACAAGGTAGGTCGAAAATCCACAAAATCTGGCAACGGGAAAACGTTAAACATGACATAATATTGATGTGACAATCGCAAACAATCCTGGTCGTGAAAAAAAAACAGCAGAGCTACTTACTCCGTGTTCCGTCTCTTACATGAGTGAGGCTGGATTCCAATTGGCAAGATGCCAGCCGTTGCTGCCCACGTCGAGGATAGCGGTGCAGTACGACGCGATCAACTGCTCATTAACACCGGGCGGGCCTTGATATATGTGATGTGCCTTATGCCTTTTTTTGCTCGATTGCAACATCCCTTCCTTGTCTGAACAGACCCTGCAGTATGCGAAGGCCCCAAGCCTAAGACCTATAGGGTTTTGAGGACTTCGCTAACGCGCAGTAGATGCCTTATTCAGGTAATTTGAATGCGCATATAATCAACAGCATCAAAATTAACTCTGCGCATACGGACGAACCACTGGCTTAGACATAAAGACATAAAGGATCAGTGCAACTATGAGCCACAAGGGCCCTTCTTGGTTGCACTTTGGACACTGAACCAGTGCCCACGAAATCTGTCGATCAACCCTCCCTGGAATACAGAAAAACAAGCCCCCTATTCTTATAATGATTGTCTATGCCGTTTTTAAAGATGTTCAGTGTGTTGCTACTGACAATGGTTCCTGGCAGCTGGTTCCAGTGTTCTACTACCCTGTTGGTGAAGAAAGACTGTCTTAACCTTGTCCTGCTGTGATTAACTTTAATTTTGAATTGATGATCTCTAATTGCATCATTTCTGTTAAATTCAAACATTTCCCTGATATATCCCTGTTCCTGACCATGAACAAATTTAAAAACATCGATGAGATCACCTCTCAGCCTTCTTTATCTAAGTGAAAACATATTCAATCTCTTCAACCTTTCCTCATATGCCAGGTTGCCTATACCATTAACCATTTTTGTTGCCCTCTTTTGTACTCTCTCTAAAAGCCAACAATCTTTCTCATAACTAGGGGACCAAGCTTGGACACAGTATTCCAAATGTGGCCTGACATATGCACAGTAAAGCTTCCTGATGACCTCCTCACTTTTGTAAGACACGTTCCTCTGTATTGCCCCAAGCATTCTTAGTGCCTTCTTCCTGGCTTCTTTGGTCTGTTCTGATGCCCCCAATTTTGTGTTCAAAATAACACCTAAGTCCTTCTCCTGCTGAGTCACAGATAGTACTTGGCCACCCGTCAAGTATGGAGCCTTCATATGCTGCCTACCTACATGCATGACTTTGCACTTATCAAAATTAAACTTCATTTGCCATTTTTCGGACCACTTCACAAGCTCGTCTGTCTTTCTGCAGCAAAACCTGCTCATTGTGCCCTGTTATTGCCACAAAGATCTTCAAATCATCTGCAAAAGAGTCATCATGCAATTTAACATATGCCGCTTTTTATTTGGTGTCAAGTAGAAGAGGCTTCCTCCGAAATATGATAATCAATGAATTTAAACTATTACTTCACGTTTGTAGAAAGATAATAGACTAAATTTACCTTCACTGTCCTGAAAAGACTTCGGAAATTTGTGACTTTGTTTTCCGGCCGTTTCAATCTTAGCTCATTGTCAAGAGCACAAACACATGCTACATCTGTGACGGTCGACGAACGGTTCGTCAGTCCAAGTCACTGCTGACTCAAGCACTCGACAGGAATAACCTAACACATTCACTGTGCGAACAAAAACCACTCACAAAAACCACTACAACGGGCCTGAATGGTCCATATCAAGTCGTAAGATGTTCTTCTGAGGTATGAGAGAGCACTGGTACCACGTACTAGGAGGGTACTGGTACCACGTACCAGGAGAGTGCTGGAACCACGTGCTAGGAGAGTACTGGTACATACCACGTATCGTGAGGCACTGGTACATACCACATACTAGGAGTACTTGTACTACGTACTAGGAGAGTACTGGTACTACGTACTAGGAGAGTACTGGTGCCACATGCGAGGCGAGTGCTGGTAGCATGTGCTAGTAGAGTACTGGTACCACGTACTCGTAGAGTACTGGTATCATGCACTAGGAGAGTACTGGAGCGGGAGCTGGCGCGTTCTTGATAGGCATCGTGGAAGTTCCCCCAAACCGAAGACATATCTCACTGTTAGGTCAGTCAGTATGACAAGAGTGCTTCTCACCGTCTCAGTCGGGGCCAGCCAGCAGCACAAGAGGGCCTCTCGCCGTCTCAGTTGACACCAGCCAGCAGCACAAGAGGGCCTCTCACCGTCTCAGTCTGTGCTAGCCAGCAGCATAAGAGGGCCTCTCACCGTCTTTGTCGGCGTTAGCCGGCAGCACATGAGAGCCTCTCACCATCTCTGTCGGCGTTGCTCAGCATGGCGACCAGATACAAGAGGGCCTCTCACCGTCTCTGTCGGCGTTGCTCAGCATGGCGACCAGATACAAGAGGGCCTCTCACCGTCTCTGTCGGCGTTGCTCAGCATGGCGACCAGATACAAGAGGGCCTCTCACCGTCTCTGTCGGCGTTGCTCAGCATGGCGACCAGATACAAGAGGGCCTCTCACCGTCTATGTCGGCGTTGGTCAGCATGGCGACCGGATACAAGAGGGCCTCTCACCGTCTCTGTCGGCGTTGGTCAGCATGGCGACCAGATACCGTCGGACCCGCGGCCACCCGCCTCGGGTCACATCGTCAGGAGGGAAGAACAGAGGGTTGTTGGAGTAGCTGACAGTCTCCAGGCGCGGCAACAGTCCTGAAGAATTGCAAACAGCAAGCCGAGCAGCGCGTAAGAGGCTGAGCTGTTTTTGATGGCCTTTACATTCTTCTCTGCTTTATGCATAGGTGATTGAAGTCCATTGCACCTAAACATTTTTGCGGGAATTTGCATGTGTGAGGTGTTGTAAAAAAGAGTGCAAAATATAACTGATATTCCTTAAATACTGTTTTGCGGAAGTAGGATGTTATCTGGACTGAGATAGACTGAGTTATCAATCAAACTCAGTCTAAATAAAAACTTACTTTACTCCGCAAGAATTCAGCGGCATTCGACTAAAAGTCCACAATCATGAATAGGAAAAAGGTATACAGAGGCGTAGCCAAGGGGGGGGGACGCCTCCTCCCTACCCCAATTAGCACCAAAAATATACTAGATCAAAGGAGAAATATTGAGATTTTCACCACGCAAAACCCCAAATTTTCGACGCGTTTCGCCCTTCGCTAGCTCTCTATGATCACTTTTTTTAATCGGGCCCCCTTATGAAAATCTTGGCTACGCCACTACATGTATGTATCTATAAATACACACACACACACACACACACATATATATATATATATATATATATATATATATATATATATATATATATAGCATAAACTGTTTGTCGGTATGCCTATGACTTCCTACGTATTTGGTCAATTAGTAATTAGTACATCCAGCACATCACCTTTATTTTTCTCACAGCTGGAAGAAGTATGCCTTCCACCATGCTTAGAGCTGGTAAGTACATACTACAAGACACACGTATATTAAAAGCGACCGGTATCTTTCATCTGGGGAGTTTTCGATGCGGATGGGGCTGGATATAGCAATACCACATTGTCACCAAAATATTGGTCGCCACATTGGTCGTCCCTGGCCGTCCTTAATCGTCCCTGGCCCCGGCTCCCCTTCCCCACCCTTAAGAGTTTATGGGCGAGCCTCTGATAACCAACGTAGTAAAGTCGGGGAAGCTGGTAACCCCAGGGCTTCTGTGTGGCTCGCTAGTAAATTCGGGAAGCTGGTAACCCCAGGGCCCCGGTGTGGCTCGCTGGTAAAGTCGGGAAAACTGGTGATCTCAGTGCTCCTGTGTGGCTCGCTAGCAAAGTCGACGAAGCTGGTAACCCCAGGACCCCTGTGTGGCTCGCTGGTAAAGTCGGGGGAAACTGATACCGATGCACGAACTGCGATCGTAAACACTCCTATCCGCACGATGAACGATCACGTGAAAAGCCAATCACGCGAGAACACAGGCACGCCACCTTCAGTTTCGTCCGGTGCACCTGCCCGGCTCTACCCGAAGTGTCGCTACCCATGTACCCGGCTGTACCGGACGTGTCGTTATCCACGTACCAAGCTGTACCGGACGTGTCGCTATCCACGTACACGGCTGTACCGGAAGTGCCGTTATCCACGTACCCAGCTGCACCGGAAGTGCCGATATCCGGTTGTTCTGTATGAGCAGCACGCGCAGCTGGCCCAGCTCGGCCACCACGGCCGGCAGCCTGGTCAGCTGGTTGTCGCGCATGTCCAGGTACCTCAGCGCCGGCAGCAGGACAGCCGCGCTGGCCGGAAGCGACTTGAGCATGTTACCAGAGAGGTAGAGGTGCTGGAAAGCGCGAGTATGCACATTAAGGCGTAGTTCAGTGTGCAGTGTGTTGCGGCGTAGTATGCTGTATGCTGCACAGCTGAGTGCACATCATTGTACTCGAGTGCACCATGATGCAGTATAACACACATTGAACCACAACATATTACAGTGCAATGCAATGGGCTGCAGTAGTGGATAACACCACACGGCTCAACAACAGCCCGCAACACGCATAACCGTGTGACGGTGGGGCTCGAGTAGGCCCGAATCTGTTCTCCGTTCTTACGATCGGGGAATTGGGCCAGCTTAAAGTCTGGGCAGCTCAATCGAATTATATTAGTCTAATTTCTCAGAACTTTTAAACACTTTTAGAAAGCCAACATTCTTCATTGTCCCACTTGGCGAGGTCAGGACGTACGGATTGAGGGAAGTTGATCACAAACGTTTGTGACTGTATTTGCGTTTTACATCGGCAAAATGTGGCATATATGGGCATAAATAATTCTTAATGATCGAAAATACAACTTGATGTCCATACCTGCACATATAAAAGAGCCCATTGCGTAGCCAGGAGCCTAAGGAGAGGGTGGGTATAATTTCTTTTTGGTTGGTCCTTCTTCGCAATCATTGTCACATTTACCTATTCTTGCATCATGCATGCATACTGTCAAAACGTAACGTGAGATCTTTGACTAGAGGCTTTGCCAGATAATTATACCAGTCACGATTCCGAGAGGCCTGAGTGGGAACGCTACTACAATCATTCGTCTTTGGGAAAATAATCTGGCTGCGCCACTGCGTGCGAATTATTATAACCTTTGCCTTGAATTCACTCTTCCCCTTCCTGATCCGCTATTGGCAAAGTGTCAACCACTTCGGGCCATTGCTTACATTGGTTTGAATATGCTATGTTCTTAACATCTCCGGTCGCTTTCTGGATCGGCTACACCCCTGGAAAAGTCTTCTGGCTCCGCCACTGCTTGTGATGCATTACTACCCTCATTCCGAATTCGCACCACCTTTCCAATTTCCTGATGGTAGTGTAAATACAATGTTCCCAATGCGTCCCGGTTTGAATTAGATGTCCTGCCACAAAAATTCCTAAAACATGCATTACACATTACGGAATGGAATGATACATATCAAATTAAAACTGAAGATCAAATATGATTCATATACTTTTCTTCAGTAATAGAAAATGCGTTTTCCAACGGAGTGGTAACAATGGAATCGAGTTCTGTCATGGATCGTTATGCTGGTGTATTAGTCCGTGCTGGTGGAGGATGTCGATAGGATTGTACACATCTACTTTATATATTCTGCCTGAGTTCCCTTGTATGATGCTGCTTCCATCAATGCTATGCTCCCCTTAGCGCTTTCACGTCGTAGCCTTAAGAATGCAGCGGAACTTACTAGCTTGCTCTTTGTCCACAGGTTGACAGGGTTGCATTTCTGAGTACGAAACGGTACTGGCCTATTCGCAAAATCAAAACAAAAAGCATATTGTACTGGTTGTGTGCTTACACCACACGGCATCTCTTGTTTTCCTCCTGAGGCACCCTTGTATTGGCTGCCCTGATTTATGGGCAGCTCACCAAGGGAAGCACCATATTGAAAGGCCTGATGAAAGTACGCGTAGCCAAATAGGACAGGCTACTGAACCTGATGACGACGACAATAAATCAAAGAATGATACCGCTCTGAGCAAACCGATCATATACTGTCCATTTTTGTCCTCCCCTGATACCACGCCTGAATTGATTGGGCTCAAAATAAACAATTCCGTAGATGAGCAAGGTAGCAGGAGCAGCTTGATTCCAAATTATAGCCATCTGAACAATATAACAATGCAATTATTAGGAAACATTTTCTGTGTATATTAATTAGGGTGACCTTTTAAAGGTTTTTTCGACATATTTTGCTAACTCCTCCCATTCTGATACAGTTTGTGATGCTGATTCCGAATATCAACTTCTTTTCTCAACTTTTTCGATTTTTATTTGCACGCACGGATCGATTCAAATTTTTCGAATTCTGGATTTTTAAAACATATTTTGAGCTGTGGCTACCAATAGAAGCAAAACATAGCTTAAAGTAGTGATTTGTGTTAAAGCTTTGTTAATTGAGATTCACTTAACAGCAAGATCAGTGCACTTTCATAATCCATTGATACCGAAAATTATATTTCAAATGAAGCGTTTGTATAGTTCAGATTTTCTTCATAGATGGCGCTAGTGTCAGACGTCTCATTCCACACTTTGCATTGAGCGATATTGTGGCGACCATGTAATATTTACGACTGTATTAATTATTGGATGACAAACTAGATATGCTCACAATTACTTTCAAGCATAAAGCATATGGGTGCGAACTGGTGGCCATCAGGGTCCAAGTGTTAACATTTGAATCGCAAATGTGTAGATATTAGCAGAATACACGGTGAGGTTTCATCCTATAAATATTGTGCACAGCGGGGTATACTTTGAATCTAATACATTCTAAGCATTAAGATCGATAAAGTATGGTGGATTCTACAAGCCAAAATGAACATCGTCGGCATGTGCTATGAACATGTCGACGACGTAGGTACCTACATTCTTTTAGGAACAAATCGGGCAAAATCTGCAGTCTATAGGTGACGTTGATCGAGCGACGTCGCTGAAATGGAGAAACATGGCAGCACAGTCAATGTCGCAGTCAGTCGCACGCGCTCCCCGATTCGAAGCCGGCCCAACAGACGAGCAGTCTCAGCAGCGACAACACGATGATATACCCGAAGAATCTGCCGATGAATCAGATGAGTATGCCATGCCTTATTGGCACTTACCCAAGAGAAGCAAACCATTCAATCTGACTGCCGTATGCGGAGACACTGGACGCTACCGATACCGGTGCAGGAAAGGCATCTAACTATTGACATCATTTCTGACGCTTTGGGAGAAGAAGTGTGGGTGTAATCACTAAATCGAAGGTACGAAAAACTATTGATGTGAGCAGAAAGTGTAAAATAGAAGCATATGGTATGGCGAAGGACTGTGCTGCCGTATTTTGTGATGGCCGTGACGACCAGATGAGAGTTGTCGTAATCAAATCAAATCGGGTCGTTTGTCGTGTGAAAAGATGAGTGTACACCATGTCTATGTAAATATGCATCCCGGGGATACGCATGTAGTTCATTTTGTGTATGACGGAAAGCACACCGGGCACAGTGTCGCGCGAAAGCTCAAATATTTTCTGCGTGATCGTATGGTACTTGCGCAAAACATTGCCTTCATTGGTGGCGATGGAACCAGCCAGGTTGTTTGGTGGAAGGGGTGATGGATGTCACATTTTGAACAACTGGTGGGGCGACCTGTCGGTCGAATTCTTTGTTTGTGCTACCAAGCGGAATTTCCCCATCGAGCTCTGTTTGGACTGCTGGACGGAAAAACAGCCGGGCCCAGCACGTTCTCTGGGCCAATCTGAGAATGTATTGTGGGAAATGTCCACAAGCTAGATGTCGTTGCGTTTGCTGTAGTAACGTTTGAGGATTTCCATAGGGCGTCCACTGCAAACCGTAATGTGTGTGCAATGAAAGCATGACATGTCTAAATACAAAAGTAATGCAATACGTTTGTTATGGATGAAGTACTTCTGATGGACCCGTCTACCACAATCTGACGGAGGTCGCTTCCAAGTTGATTACATATGCTTATAACCAGCAACGTACGGTTTACTTTGGCATGCCAGGAGGAAATGATTACAATGATGGCTTGTGGGCCCAGCCAGCACTTCATCGATCTTAACACTTGTAATCTAATAGATTCTAGATATATTTCGCTGTTCAAAATATCTAGGAGGAGCGGAAATCTCACCGTGTATTCTGCTAATATCTGCAATTTCGCGATTCAAATGCATATATTTGGACACTGATGGCCAACAGTTCACATCGATATACTTCAAAATAATTGTTAGCATGTCTAGTTTACCCCCCAACAATTAATTCAGTCGTCAATATTACTTGATCGCCACAATATCGCTAAATGCAAAGTGTGGAGCTCGTCGTCCGACACTAGCGCCATCTATGAAGAAAACCGGAACTATATGAACGCTTCATTTGAAAGCTAATTTTCAGTTGAACGGATTATGGAAGTGCTAACCTGGAACCTTGGTATGGAACCTTGGTGTTAAGTGAATCTTCATTGTCTAAGCTTTAAAATAAATCACTAGTTTACGCTATGTTTTGCTTCTATTGGTTACCGCAGCACAAAATGTGTCAAAAATCCAGAATTATAAAAATGTTAATCGATCCATGCGGGCAAAGACAATTCGAATAAGTTGAAAAGAAGTTGATATTCGGAATCAGCATAAAACCGTATCAGAATAGGGGGAGTTAGCAAAACATTTCGAGAACAAATCTAAAAAAAGTCACCCTAGTGCATGTGCCTTCGCAAAATTGTGACGGAGCTGTCTCGCAATATTCGCTCCTCGAGCCGCCTCTAATGTGTTATGAAAGTAACATTTTTACTCGAGATGGGAAAATAAAGTTAGGAAAATCTATCCGGTGTTATCGTCTTATCACCAAGCCTTAGGGTAGGTGAAAAAAGCCGGGGGTAGGGCGGAATCCGCTCCTCCGCCCATTTCCGGAATATGGATAAGTTATATGGCTTCTGGATTTCATGCCAACGCACCATCAGCACAATATGGTTCCAAGCTTTACGAACCGTTCGTGCACCTCTCAATTTCGCAACGTGTATGCAGGGGAAGATGTTTATTAAACACCTAGTGACTTTTTGAACTTCGTCTAAAACAGGTTATGAAATGGATCATGGCATGGTTTTGAATTGCATGGTCTGTTTCCCTTCGTGCAGACCAACTTTTGGCAACATGCAACCTTTCCGCAACGTGGGCCATGGCCCCTACCAATTTGCACTACCTAGGGTACTTCAATAGCTGATCAAACTATATGTCGAACAACTCACTTCTGCGGTGCAAAACAGTGCAACCGAGGTATGTGTGACCAGAAATTGTGGGGAACTGTAGCAATAGTTGCGGAGCACCAATGCAGGTATGTACCCGATGCACGGGAAGGCGTCAGATGGAGACTCATCTTTCGATATGTGTTCCGCCGATTTGACAAGCTCAAATTCTGATGGTGCCAGCGTGTACGACACACTATAGGTTGAATAAATCACCGAACGAATTGTGGAGGAACGTCCTTGCACGACGCTGGCCACGCCTTCCAATTATTTTGGCCATGAACTCCTCGGTATATTAGTCACGGCTGTCCTACCACATTGGTCACGGTTGCCACGGTAGAGTGGTCATGGCTGCCTTGTTATGGTGGTCAGGATTTCCCCACTACATTGGTCACAGCTGTTCTGCAATATTGGTCACAGGTGCCTCCCGTCGGTACATTGGTCACAAATGTTACATTGGTCACAAGTTCCCCAAAATGCATTAATCACGGCTCCCTCAGTATACGGTCACAGCTATCCTGCTATGTTAGTCACCGGTGCCCCGGCACATTGTCACCAGTGCCCCGGCACCCCGGCACAGTCACCGGTTCCCCGGCTTGCAGGCGTGACCAATATATGCATCAAGACACACATCTTTCTCTCTGTTCCCCATGCATTGGACAAGCCCTGGGGTGCTGGCCGCCAGGCTTAGCGCATGTTCACCACAAGTCCTGCGGGATGTTCCTCTCACCGTTAGATGTGTGGTTCGATGCAGGAGTGACCTGGGCAGTGTGTGCAGTTGACGTCTGCTCAAGTCAATCTGGCTGCCACTTCGGTCCAGCTGGCCGCCACTCCGGTGCTGTTGATAGTAATCCAGGTCCAGCTGGCTGCCACTCAGGTCCAGATGGGGACCACTTCGATCCAGTTGGGGACCACTCCGGTCCAGTTGGGGACCACTCCGGTCCAGTTGGGGACCACTCCGGTCCAGTTGGGGACCACTCCGGTCCAGTTGGGGACCACTCCGGTCCAGTTGAGAATCATTCGGGTCCAGTTGGGGACCACTCCGGTCCAGTTGGGAATCATTCGGGTCCAGATGGGGACCACTCCGGTCCAGTTGGGGACCACTCCGGTCCAGTTGGGGACCACTCCGGTCCAGTTGAGAATCATTCGGGTCCAGTTGGGGACCACTCCGGTCCAGTTGAGAATCATTCGGGTCCAGTTGGGGACCACTCCGATCCAGTTGAGAATCATTCGGGTCCAGTTGGAGACCACTCCGGTCCAGTTGAGAATCATTCGGGTCCAGATGGGGACCACTCCGGTCCAGTTGAGAATCATTCGGGTCCAGTTGGGGACCACTCCGGTCCAGTTGAGAATCATTCGGGTCCAGATGGGGACCACTCCGGTCCAGTTGAAGATCACTCTGGTCCAGCCTGGGACCACTTAGATCCAGTTGAGGACCATTTCGGTGCATTGTAAAACCTCTCGGATCTAATTGAAGTCTACCCAGATCCAGTTGGGGACCATTCCGATCCAGTTGCGGACCACTTCGTTCCAGTTGGCAACCGGTCGGATCCATTTTCTGTTCTGAATGGCCGCCTGGCAATATCACCGGTCCAGGGCGCTGTTCCGACCAGTGGGTTTGTACGTTCACGGGCGTTTCAGGAGCTCCATCACTCCGTGCAGAGAGCGACCCAAGACACCGGCAGTCCCCGGAAGAGTCGGATGTCACGGACTTGTCAGCTTCTGGAGGGGGCGATCCTCGGGATCGCTCAAGCTCCGTAGAGGATAACCCAGGGGACCTAGGAGCTCTCGGAGATGGTGACCCAGGGGACCGATGAACTCTCGGAGACGGTGACCCAGGGGACCCATGAACTCTCGGAGAGGGTGATCTACGGGACAGATCAGCTCGCGGAGAGGCTGACCGAAGCACTTGGTCCGTACTTCCGGGCGACATCTGAGCGGTTTCGGTGTGGACGTCAACGTCTAGCCGATTCAATTTGCAGTAGTCTTCAGGGCGATGATCTTCAGCTCCTTCTCGCGCCACGGCCGCACGTTCTGTCGCGGTGACATCACGTGCCGACACCGCACGATGCATCTGCACCACTCCCGGCCGCGATGTCGCGTGGACGCTGCCAACCAGGTCCGGCTCCGACTCGACACCAACCGTCCTCACCCCCGGTGGTGCCGACGACGCCCGCGTCATCCCAGTCACTTCGTGCGCCGACCCGACACCGGTCGTCCTCACCCCTGGTGGTGCCGATGACGCTCGGGTCATCCCAGTCACTTCCGGTGGTGAAAGTGGGCGGGTGTGTCTCGTCGGCTCTTGTGCAGACGGTAGCTGGTTCGTGCTATCGTGCAGGAACACTGCGACGGGGAGGGTTCCATTACGGCAGGAATTTGGCACGTCAGAGGAAAAACACATGCTGCTTGCACTACTTTAGCACGTCAGAGGCAGAAACACGCACCACTTATGCTACTTTAGCGCATCAGAGGTAAACAAACACGTAATGCTTGTACGAGGAACGCCAGAGTAAAACAAACAAGTAATAATTGCAAGAGAAACGTCAGAGTTAAAAACAGGTACTACTTGTAGCAGGAACGTCAGATGTAAGCAAACGTACTGCTTGTAAGAGGCACATCAGAGGTAAACAAACGCACTTCTTGTTAAAGGTACGTCAGATAAAAACACATACTACTTGCAAGAGGAACGTCAGAGGTGGACAAACGTACTGCTTGTAAGAGGCACGGCAGAGGTAAAAACACGTACTTCTTGCAAGAGGTACGTCCGAGGTAAAAACACGTACTACTTGTACGAGGTGCGTCAGATGTAAAACCTGTACTACTTGCACTACCTTAGCACGTCAGAGGTAGACACACGTACCACTTGCACTACCTTAGCGCGTCCGAGTCAAACACACAAGTAGTACACACTTTTGTGGGAGGCACGCCATGTGTAAAAACACGTCACGTCACGTCACGACGCCACGTTGACGTCACGTCACGTCAAAGTAGTAGTACTACTTTAAGTGTCACGCCAGAGTGAAAAGCACGTATTATTGTAAGGGGAACGACTGAGATAAACACAAGCACTACTTGTAAAAGGTACGTCAGAGGTAAGACGTGCACTACTTGTAACAGACACGTCAGCGGTAGAAACGCATACTACGTGTAAGAGGTGCGTCCGAGGTAAAACACTTATTACTTGCTTGTGGGCGTCAGCGGCACATATCGGATAATTGGCCGCATTTATGGTGACAGCTCACGGTGTTCCTTTATGGTTACAGCTCACGGCGTCGCTTTATTGTGACAGCGCACAGTGTTGTAACAGCATTTAGTATGAATTACCTAACGCCATTTTGTTTATTGACCCGGGTGGGGGTCATTATGCACACCCCCCACTAAGGTTCTCCGCGGATAGTTCAAATAAACGCACCGCAGCGCGCAGAAATTTGGCAGACCTTCGCCCACATCAATGTGGCATGTTAAGCTAAGCGAAAATATTAAGGTCAGGTCATCTATGGTCAACTAGTTATTCAAGGTCAATTGATGTCACCTCCAAATAAGTTAAACCAGTCGTCACGCTTTAGTAGGTACAGGTATTTCAGTGAAACCTTCAGCGTTTGCTTATTTTTAGAGATGTAACAAAACGTACCAGATTAATTCTTGAAGCTTTTTCGTTTTTGATGAATTAGTTTTGTGCATATTTGTCCATTAGGGCTAAAATCGAAGATTCTGGATAAGGTAAGCGTTTCTTATGAGGGCAAGTTGATTTAAAACCACGTTTCGCGGTTCGCTCTATCCATTAGAAAAAGAACAGTTGAAGAAAATTGAAAACTCAACATTTTGAAAATTTCAAAAAATTCTTTGGTTTTTGGGTGGTCAAAAATGTTAGGGCCATTATCAATTTCACCTTCTTTTTCTAATTAAAAAACATGTTTTTCTCTTCAAATCTCCCCTAAAATGAACTCCCCAGAGCAAGAAAGATGGTGTCAGTCGTGATCACATAAACATAGTGACGTCATTTTCGGGGGATAAACGTTTGGTGGTGGTGTCGGGTCTTACTCGTCGAGCGATTTCCGCTGACACCACTTTCGATTTCGTGCGATGCTTAGTTTTCAAATTAGAAGGGGTATATTAGGACCTACACCTCCCCCTGACACGGGATGTGAGGATTGAACCGGAAAGACGAGGCTGATATGTCCGGAAAGGGGTTAACATACTCAGTTAATTTGTTTTCCAAACAATACGTACATTTTTGGTATTCCTCATTTCATTTCAGTACAACATGGGTGTCAAGCGTACCCCAGAAACTTGAGAGTGCCAGGTGGGGGGGGGGGGGGGGGGGTCCTGAAAAAGCTGCTACTTGCAACAGCGCCAATAGGCTTTAGCATGGTCATAGCAAGTGTGTCACCTACAAAACAGCACCGAGCACATGTCGAAAACTGAACGGGACTCACCGGTTTCGTTCCGCGGCACGGGTGTTTCCGAATGCTGGCTAATTGCAGGTCTTGAACTTTGTGTGTAGGCATTGAGGCTGGACGTGTGGTGCATTGGTTTTCGACGTGGGAGTCTTGCTTTTGAATCTGAGAGTCATGGCTGTGGCCGTACAGATCACAGGCGACCCTGGTGCAGTGCGTGCACAAGAGGTGGCTTCATGACTCGAAGGATCATATTTTCCATCGGAGAAATTATATTGCTTCCGATATTCTAACGTGAGGCGTTTTTATTCCAAGTACTTCACTCTGAAACTTCGATGGGATTGTGGAGCCACCATTTCTTAATTCACAGACAAGTGTTGTCAGCCAGTCCCAACGCAACTCTCCGAAACTGCTTCTCAGTTCCGGCCTGAATGGGCATCCAATGGTAAGAGAAGATTGTTCATTGGGTGGCTTACGACGCAGGCTTTATGCACGATCACGGCTAATGGCACCGCCCACACTGTTTCGCCGGTGTGCCGCGGGATTGGGAAATGTCCCGAGTGGCAAGGATGGCAATTTGGTAACCGGACAAATGTACGTAAAGCAAATATACGTATGGCAGATGTACGTACGCAAATGTACGTAAGAAAATGTACGTAAGCGGAGATGTACGTATGGCAATTGTACGTAAGCGCAGATGTACGTATGGCTAATGTACGTAAGCGCAAATGTACGTATGGCAAATGTACGTATGCGCAAAAGTACGTATGCGCAAATGTACGTAAGCGCAAATGTACGTAAGCGCAAATGTACGTAAGCGCAAAAGTACGTATGTGCAAATGTACGTAAGCGTAAATGTACGTATGCGCAAAAGTACGTATGCGCAAATGTACGTAAGCGCAAATGTACGTATGCGCAAAAGTACGTATGCGCAAATGTACGTATGGCAATTGTACGTAAGTGCAGATGTACGTATGCCAAATTTATTTAAGCGTAAATTTACGTATGGCAAATGTACGTAAGAGCAAATGTACGTATGGTATATGGACCTAACCAAATGTGCTTAAACGGAAAGGCACGTATGCCTAAATGTACGTGCATTGGCTCATACGTACATTTGCTCTTGCATTCTTTTACGTTTACGTACTGTTGCGCTTAGGTACATTTGCGCGTACGCACTTTTGTGCTTACGTACATTGTTCTTACCTACATTTGCGCTTGCGTACTTTTGCGCTTACGTAGTTTTGCGCTTACGTACATTTGCGCTTACGTACTTTTGCGCTTACGCACATTTGCGCTTACGTACACTTGCGTACACCTACATTTACACTCACGTACATTTGTGCTTATGTACATTTGTGCTTACGCACATTTGTGCATACATATATTTGCGCATACGTACATTTGCGCTTACGTACATTTGCGCATACGTACTTTTGCGCTTGCGTACATTTGCGCTTACCTACATTTGCGCATACGTACATTTGCGCTTACGTAAATTAGCCATACGTACACCTGCGTTCACGTACAATTGCCATACGTACATCTGCGCTTACGTACACTTGCTTACGTACATTTGTCCGGTTACCGCAAACGTACGTATGGCATATGTACCTAACCAAATGTACGTAAACCCAAAGGTGCGCATGCGTAAATGGACGTACATTTGCGCATACGTACAATTGCACATACGTACATTTGCGCATACGTACTTTTGCGTTTACGTACATTTGCGCTTACGTACTTTTGCGCATACGTACATTTGCGCTTACGTACATTTGCGCATACGTACTTTTGCGCATACGTACATTTGCGCTTACGTACATTTGCGCATACGTACATTTGCCTTACGTACATTAGCCATACGTACATCTGCGCTTACGTACAATTGTCATACGTACATCTGCGCTTACGTACATTTGCTTACGTACATTTACTTACGTACATCTGCCATACGTACATTTGTCCTTACGTACATTTGTCCTAGAATCTGGCAATTTGTATTCATCAGTGTGTGGGTGGGGAGGGGGAGGGGGGAGTGGAACACGCGGCCAGGTTGTAAGGGACAGAGTTTATTTAGTGCAATGGTCGGAGTATTTGTGAGGAAGCTGAACTTGGTGTCACGATGCGGACGGTTACGGAAATACATGCAATTGGAAGCAACTCTTGGATTTGGATCCTGTCGGTTGGAGAATGCAGCATTCCCTTAAGTTCGATAGCCCTTTCGAAAATTGTATAAAGCTTTAAGGAAATTGATAAGAATGTGTCACTTTATACCTCCTTGCCCTGAGTCTGCTGGTGTTGTCCATTGACCAGGTATGGCACATATGCGAGGTAAACCAAATGGTAGTGGGTGTGTATCCACTTAATTCCTATATGCATCCACATTTATATTAACTTATTACCACACGCTTCTTGGCAGTGGCATCAATATTGGCGCTCACCCTGAAGACTCACCTGGAAGCCCTCCTGCTCAGCTGGCAACAATCGACGCTCCATCGACCTAGACCACGACCTTCATCGACCTTGAAACGAAGCCAATCCTGGGGTTCTGCGGTCACTACAGAATCGGCCATCCGCCCTGCGCCCTGCCCGCGCGACCACTGGCCACCCGGCCCGGCAACCACCTGCTCGGCTGACGTGATGAGACAGGACTTCCCCACCTTGCCATGCGACACCCCGCAGTCGCTCTCCCCCCCCCCCCCTCCCCTCCTCCACCCCTGTCCTGCCGCCTGGGACCCTGTTTAATCTATACAGCGAACAGAGTTTAGTGCTGACTCATACCATCGACTGGCCGTCTCTTTGACGCACCGTGGGAGGTGTGTGTTTCCGATGTAGCCGAAGGTGGGATTGTACAGTTGGGGGGAGGGGTGTGATGTGTAATTTGAATGGTTGGGTTAATTATTGAACCGATAATGTGAGGCTCGCTCACCGCCCCAATAGCGGAGAGGGTGAGGGTGTGATGTGTAGTTTGAGTGGTTGGATCAATATGTGAACCTACGATGTGTCATAGTTCGCTCACCCCGCTGATGGTCGAGGCTTCCTGCCTAATGCACTCACGTCTGTCTGACAGCTGCAGCCCAATGGCTGGAATATATTTATGGTCATGGTGTATTGGTTTGCCAGGGCTCCCACAATGGGCATGGCTGGGAAACTCGAAGCATGCGTAATGGGAAGCTGGCCTAAATGAACCTAAGGTCTGTGTCTAAATTCCCGGGAGACTAATTTCATTTGTAACTGGGCGGCTTTGTTACGTGGGCATAATTGGCGTAAATTTACGCCGGTGGGAGTTCTGTGCAAAACGAGGCTGGCAGCTTGCTGGTGCAAGAGTAGATGTGTGGCTACTGTGGGTAGATGTGTGGACTATTTTGTTCTGAACCATGGATGAGTGTTGGCTACCCTGACAGTAAAGTTCGATATAAAAAGCAAGACTGACGGGTCTTTACTTTTTTGACACACATGTTTTTTCTTCGTGAAAATAGCAAAATGTCTTGCTTAGTTTAATGCAATTTTGGTTCCTAACAGGGGGGGCAGGGACCCTTGACTGCGCCTGTGCTCACACTTTTCTACTTCTAATTCAACTATCTATATCGAGATTGCCGCTTCCCCATGCGTCCCTGCCGTTGCCAGGGCAACGAGCGGATTGTGATGTGAATGTGAAATGTGAAATTACTTGATGCGGTTTATAGCAGGAGCCCAACAAAGGTGAGATGGGTACGTACGAAGCACAACGCGGACGAGTCCATGGGATTATTGGCCAATATCGGTTCCATTGGTCGGCCTTTTGGTAACTTCTCCCTTGTATTAAGGTTGTCCCATTAGGACGATCCGCTGTGCTTTTTCTTCTTTTCTAAGCGAACAGCTGATCGATGTGGTGTTGTCAAGACTGTGGATATGGTGTAGTCAAGGTTCACATTGTTAATGATGTCACTAGCTGTGAAGTGAGGTGATGAAACTTCGGCTGAATGCCTTTACATCAGCCACGTCAGCGTTCATGTCGATTGTGTCAGTACTGAACCCAGGTTGTTGTGAATAAAGGAGGAAGGAGTTAGTAGTGTGTGTCACGCGTCAAACGCATCAAGAAGCGACTAGCAATTGAAGTGCAATTTCTCCTGCAGAACACTATGGTGGATACAATGGATTGGTACCTGAACTCATGTTGGCCGAAGATTGAGCTGAAGATTGAGCAGGGTAAAAAATCCCTGCCCTCGAGGCCAGGCGGGTTAAAGTGACTATAATTTCGAACTCAACTGATCATACTACCTTACTTACCTACGAAAATGCTTATTTTGAGTGCAATCATGCCAGTGTCAGATCCAGGGGAGGAGAAAATGAGCAAGATTTCAGCGGTGTTCTCAAAGCGTCTTCTCTCATTTATCTTGCCGTCGGAAGTTATGAGGGTGGGGTTAATTCAAGACAAGCGGTAATAACGCATCACAAGCAGTGGCGGACCAGAATACTTTTCCAACGACGGATCCAGGTCACGAGATATGTACGTTTCAAGGGCGGATGAAGACGGAGAAGGGTACATATAGATAGAACTACGATAATAATTCGCAAGCAGTGGCGGAGCCAGGACATTTTCCAATGCTCCATGACTGTAGTAGCTTTCACACTCAGACCTCTGGGATCCCCCAAAATATAATCCCCTGTCTACGCCTCTGGCCATAAACCTCAAGGTAAATAATGAAATAATGTAAGAAATACATAATAATGGGAAAATATGGCATCGACTACGAAGAAGTACCAGCCAACAATACAAAATGATATTCACCCATCCTTAGGCCCCTTGTTACGTCATTGGCTGTTTTACATGTGCCTGTATGGACATCAAGTGATGCTTTGTATCATGTATGCCCGTCTACGCCCATTCTTAAAGTTGCAAAATGCAAACATTTTCACATATGGTTTGGTTAGATTTCCCACATGTTTTGCATTCTGATCTCGCCATTTGGAACTTTTGACATTTTGAAATCCGAAAAGTATAGATTAGACGAGTGGAGATAGTTTGAGCTATCCTGCTTCTAAATATTCCCAACAGATTCCGAGATATCACTGGGGTAGGCGGAATCCGCTCCCTCTACATCTTCAGGTTTCCGCGAATCCCAACGTAATGGTGTCAACATGGGGCATGCTTAGAACTCCTTTTGCGGTTCAAATTCGTGGTGAAAATATCATTTGTTGTAAAACCATTCATTAATGCATGGATACAATTCAGGGGGTTAATTTCGGGAATAAAGCATTGCCCTTCTGGGACATTTTCTTACGGACATACTTGAAATACGTAAACAGAACTGAGCTGTATTGGGAGGCGAATGCTGCGCACCACGAGCGAAGGAAATTGATCATAAGTGAAAATGCAGTTGAGAATGAGTGATATCAGCATGCTTTCTGACCATGCTTTTGTTTTGGGGAGCGGTTCACAGGACGGTAATTAGGCTCAGATCCAGGGGCGTTAATTTGTGGAAATTGCTTAGCTACTTGCACTTATTTGGAAAAGGAGCAGGGACAGATCTAGGAATTGTCTTGGGGTTGAGTGGTGGGTGGGTGGGGGTGGGGGGTTGGTTTGGGGTTGGGGTGGGGATGGTGCTTACCAACATACCTAATTGGCGCCTTTTCAGATCAGGGAGGGGGGGGGGGGGCTCCTTTTCCTTCGTGTTTGGCTGAAATATTAATTGGGGAGGGCGCTGCAATTGATCCTGCCTAAAGGGACGCCTTTTCCCGTGAGAGGGGCGCCATCTTTCCATGGGGTGGGGGCGTGGAGAGGGGGCGGCGGGGTGGGTTACATTCTTCCGGTGCCCCCTTCCTGCATCCGCTCCTGACAGCGGGTAGGGACGGTTGTTACTGATGATATGCAGACACCCACAAATAAAAAAAAAGCCGTCTTCAGAGCAGATGGGAGGTCAAGGAAGCTGACATTTTCCAACTGCTCAGCAGAGCCTCTCCTAAAGAATAACTTCGATTGAGTACTGCGCCCAATTGAGAATGCGGGTTCATCGTCCGAGGCAACCAGACTCCCCCCCCTCTACCCACACACCCACACACACACACACACACTTATGCTAGGCCACCGACTGGGAACGGGTACAATGTTGAGCAATGTTCGCTGACTTATCAAGGGCTACCAGCAAATAAAAAATGTTTCAACAGGGGAGAGGGTTGAAATCCGGTGACAGAGAAACGATGGTAGTAGGTTGTTCCCCTCCACGTGAAAATTAATTTGCCATCAATCAGTTTAACTAAACAAAATGAAAACGAGGTCCTTTAAACATGGTCGTCAAAATCCGGTAACATAAGAATAGGGGATAGGCTGGGCTTCTCAAAATCCCTTTTTGACGTTAATACTATGCACACCACTGTTCCCGGAAAGTTTGAAGTACCATGAATAAAGAAACGAAGAAGCAGTTTTCCAACGCAACAACATAACGTGGCAGAAATTCTAGGAGTCTCGGGTTTTGTTTGGGGAAGTGGTCTCCGTGAAATCCTCATTGCATGAAAGTGTGCCCGTAATACAAAACAGAAAGCTCTACCCTGGCCCCATCCCATTGTTCTGAAAAAATACCGCAGCATTACCCTTCGGGATTCATGGCAGTAATCCATCTGGAAACTAGGTCTCCTCCTCCCTTCTCTCTCACATTTTTCTCAGAGTTTCTTCGCGTACGCCCAAAAGTACCATTCTGTTTAATACAACGAAGAATGGCTCTTAGATACTCCTGGGATTTAGACATTGCGTGTAAAGAAAATATACGACCTTCGATATACCAGGAGGTGCTGAGTTGACATCAAAAGTAACGATAAAGGTTGTACTTTATTACTCAACGTTTCGGCCAGGGGCCATCGTCAGGAGTGATGAAAAAAGCTCAAGCTTAAAAAATTGAAAAAAGCACGCGGGAAAAAAGCGTGCAAAAAGACACGTGAAATGCAGAAAAGCCTCCTCAGTGGTGCAGACACTCACAGAAACTCCAAACCAGAAACAAACTATGTCAAGAAGGAATCCTCTGAGGAAGCCCGAGCCGATGGTCCATATACATATCGATGCATACACTCACGCACATATATAGACATATATCCAATATAACGCGTAATACATACTATATATAATTTATGTTTATGTAATTTTATGTGATATACCAAGACGTCGTTTGCGTGTTTAGTTACGGCCGTAGATTACGTATATGTAGAGATTAGACGAACTTCAGATCAGCGTTGTCCCTGGCTGTTGCTAGAATTTCTACTTTGAAGTTTGTGTTAGTGTCGCTGTGTTCCATGTTAGAATGTTTGTCGATCATGTGTTCGCCTAAAGGTGTGTATGCTATCCGAAGTCTGGCATCGCCCAAGTGCTCATTGTACCTATCCCTGATGCTACGTTTGGTTTCACCGACATAAAATGTTCCAAGACAGCTATTGCACGTTATTTTGTAAACTACGTTTTTCCGTGTGCATCTACCTTTGAGCCCGTTGATACAGGTGTGGCACGTTCTTCTACCAGCAGGGCATGGCGGCATTTCCAGGGCTGAGCGGACCAGGTAAGATTTCAGCGTAGGTCCGCTAGTCCAGGCTACCCTAACATGGTTTAGATGAGACGAACGGATGGCTGCGTTTACCTGTCGACATAGTTGGTCATCGACAAAAGGAAGTCTCATGTAAACATAGCTGGGATTGCTACCCGCTCGATGCCGACGTTGCCCACCTATCCTACTACTGTTGTGAGGGTGAACAGCACGAGCGGTGGAGTGTACCCGATGTGCTGGGTATCCAGGTAAACATAAATTAAATCATTTATGTTTACCTGGAGTCCATTTGTGAGGTCAAAGGTTCTGTCAATTACAACGGTGTAACTATTTTCGAGTGCTCATATTTTAACGCAAAGAAGGATCATTAGGACAAAATAAAATATCAGCTGGATTTGAATACACGCAATGCGTACCAAAATTGCCCATGAAAGTTTTGTCTGGCTTCGGGCCAAGTAAGGTTACCTGAGGGAAAGAGATCAATCTGCCGTATTGATACAGTATATAATGCAATATATTTGTGGTGCAACATAACCGACGAGTTCGTTCTACCGCACAAAACGATTCGTAAGAACATGATGTCGGCCCGTACGTGACGAGTGGACACGGACGTCATGCTATCAAAGCGAAGAAGTTCCTGGTATTTCAGAGATTCCGGGCTAGGTACGTCACTACCGTGCTCAGCTAGACACATTAAAACTTGTACTCACATTCTAAACTACCCGGGCCAGATGTGTCGCGGCTGCGCATGCCCGGATCATAAATCAATGCTCAGGGCGAGACCTTGTGTTCGCGTTATATGCAGTCAACAGAGCACTTCGAGCACTTATTACCAGGTACTTCATATATTTGCATTGATCTAATAAACAGCCCTTACGCTCGGCTCGCAGTTGACACAGTTATCTGCACATGCTGTGCGAATATCAATTTAGTGTACAGGCACACACCCAGGTCTCATATCACAGTCTCACGCTGCAGCGTCCTATCGTGCACCTTGTACTCGAAACACACAGGGGTACGGCAGTTTTCCCTGGTGAATGACCTGCACTTCGAAGGGTTCGAGGATAGCATCCAGTCTTCGGGTCACCTGAACAGAGGGAAACAATATCCCTCTGCAGGCGGGTCGCGTCATCCACAGACGATCCCTCTTAAAAAATTTGACATCATCAGCAAACATTAGACATTCCGAGTCAATTCCGGATCACATGCAGAACAAATACCAGAGTGGCCAGTAAGCTCCCTTCCCCGGAAGTGACGTCAGCCCAGTCCGAGACCGTTGACTATCACTCGCTGCTGGCCACCAGTCAGGTATGCACGAATCAGAGAAAGAATTTGGTCGGAAACATGATATGCATTTTCGAGCCTGCATAGCAAATGTTTATGGTTGACAATTTGGAGAGCCGAAGAGTTGTCAGCATAGATTGCGTCTGTCTGGTAATCAGCAGCGATCGAATCCCAGGCATGTCTCAGGACAACTGCCAATTTTAAAGCACGTGATCTGTTATGAATAAAACCATACTTTGTGTCACCGGAAATTGGCATGCCTTTTCCACATCAATTTGACATGTTGTGTGAAAAATGTGAGGTCAGGTCATCAACGGTCACCGAGTCAGCGAAGGTCAAGTGAGGTCACCTCCAAAAAAGTTAAACCAGTCTTCACGCATTCACGGATAAAGATATTTTAATGAAACGTTTTTTTACTTACCTTTAGAACGCAACACAACGCACCATAGGATTTTTGTGGTTTGTGTTATTCATGACATATTTGATGTGCATGTTTCAAAATCGAAGATTCTGGTTCATCAAAACACTTTGTATGAGGCTAAACCTACATCAAACAATGTTTCTCAGTTCGCTCTACCAATTACAACATAACTAAAAGCAAAAAATAAGAAATCTCAAAATTTTGCAACTTAAACAAGAAATTTGGGTTGCCAAACAATTTGGGACCATATTCAATTTCACCTTCCTTTCCCGACTCCAATAATTTCTGTCTCTAAAATTTTCCACAAAATGAACTCCCTAGAGCAAAAAATCATTATATCAATCGTGACCTCATAACCCCCCTAGTGACGCCACTTTTTCAGCGGAGAAAATGTTGGGGGTGATTCTGGCACTTCTCGCCGAGCGCTTTCCGATGCCACCTCTCTCGTTCTGGTGCGACGCCTAGTTTGGAGATTAGAGGGGGATTATATTGACCTCCGACACGGAGTGTGATGATTTGACTGGAATGACGGGTCGAGTTAAAAGGGCCTTGAGCGCATATGGTGAGGAAGATTAATTATTTGCTCCCATCCTCTGAAAGGGTGGTCTTTTCGACACAAACGAATCGCATAAAATTTATCAAACAAGTATAAATCGGTGATATTTGAGTTGTTCTGGCGTATCACCCTTGTCTCAAATTATCCCAAGCATGGGGTAGGCTGATCGCAAGCCTCATTGAAGTAAACAAATCCTGTAGCGACTACTGGAAAGTGTTACTTCTAGTGTTGCAGGCATTTTTGTTCACTTTTTGTCACCTCACGTATTCTGGTGGTAAAGCATGAAGCAATCAGGGAAAATACCACGCATAAACGTGTGGAACCAGCGACGTAGATTTTCAACGTCTTTTTATCTCGTATTGTCACACCACAACTCATAACATGACAACCTGCTCGACGCCAATAGGCTAACCAACAATTGTATGCCAATTTATGTTATGCTTCATGAGAAAAGCATCAGCAACATGTAACACATTAATAGACTACGGCTCAAACATGTCTCAGCCTACCCAGGTCACGATTGTTCAACTAGCCCGATACCTACCTCAATTCAAATATAATATAGCTGTCCAGTATCCATCTCCTGATCATCCCGCGCCAAAGTGGCTTGAATGGATTCCAAGATAAAGTACAAATATATATAGAAATATATAAATATATATACATATATATATATATATATATATATATATATATATATATATATATATATATATGTATACATATATATAATTGTGTAATATGTTCGCAAGCCTATCTGTTGGGAATCAAGGAAAATAAAACTTTTTTCAAAGTCCAATAATAATTATTTTAGACCATAAAAACGCATTTCTGTTCAAGGGTGACCAGATATCTGCCCATTCCGGTCCCAAGTCCAACCTAAAATGTGTACTTTCTTCGAAGTGTTGGCAGGTGGCTTGTAAGTTCTCCTTACACCATAGGATGTAGGTTAATGTGATGTCTCATCCTACCTGAAGGCTCGACGAACCTCACTTTTCCCTTCCGGTAAAACGGGAGCACGCAAAACATTGTTTGTTTTTTTCAGAACCTTGCCACACAGGCAGATAAGTGAAACGGCTCGGTAGTTTGCCAGAATTGTCTGGTTGCCTTTCTTGTATATTGGTGTGACATTTGCCATTTCCCACCGGATCTGAAATTTCCCCTGCCAAATCGACAGACTACAGTTTTTTTGGGGCGGTGGAACACAATTCTTCAGCACACTCCCGGAGGACTCGGACGCTGCTTTCATCTGGTCCACATGCTTTGCGCAGGTCAAGGCCAATGAGAATCGTGTAAATTTGTTCTAGTGAGGGCCGAATGCCTGTAAGATAGAACAATCCGCCGTGCTGTGAACTTGGCTAACAAGGCTCTGTTCGGAAGGTTGGCGCGTCCAACGTCATCGCTGACTAACATTTGTTTTGTCGAGCATAGGCGGAACGGAACCACTCATCTTGAAACATTTCAAAAAGGACCAATATCGCTTTGGATTCGTCGTGAAATCCTCCACTAGTCCTTCCAGATAACTGCAATAGCTGCGTCGATCAAACGTTCAAAGAAGTCGTGCTTCTCTCTAAAATTGCGACGAATTGCACTTCTACTCGGATGCATTTTCATCCGACGATGTCCACATCTTGTCGCGGCTCGTGCGCGCCTCGCCTCACCGTCGAACAAGGGCGGGAGCCTACTGCGAAGAATCACGACCGGCACTTTAGCACGAATAGCAGCTTTGAATGACGAGTAAATCATTTTCACATCATTGTCAACATTTGAGCCATCCAGCACCTTCCACGGTAAAAGATTCAGACAACGTCGCACTGAGTCAACATCTGCTCTCTTGTCGATCTGGTTACAGCTGGAAGTGATGGCCGGGGCAGCAGGAACTTAGCCTGGATCTCCTCGTGATCCGAGTCTGCGTGGTGTGTTCAAGCGGACGTGCATCACTAACACCACCGGCGAACGGACGTGCTGGCCGTCTAACACCACCGGCGGGCGGACGTGCTGGCTGTCCAACACCACCGGCGGGCGGACGTGCTGGCCGTCTAACACCACCGGCGGGCGGACGTGCTGGCCGTCTAACACCACCGGCGGACGGACGTGCTGGCTGTCCAACACCACCGGCGGGCGGACGTGCTGGCTGTCTAACACCACCGGCGGGCGGACGTGCTGGCCGTCTAACACCACCGGCAGGCGGACGTGCTGGCCGTCTAACACCACCGGCGGGCGGACGTGCTGGCTGTCTAACACCACCGGCGGGCGGACGTGCTGGCCGTCTAACACCACCGGCAGGCGGACGTGCTGGCTGTCTAACACCACCGGCAGGCGGACGTGCTGGCTGTCTAACACCACCGGCGGGCGGACGTGCTGGCTGTCTAACACCACCGGCAGGCGGACGTGCTGGCTGTCTAACACCACCGGCAGGCGGACGTGCTGGCCGTCTAACACCACCGGCAGGCGGACGTGCTGGCTGTTTAACACCACCGGCAGGCGGACGTGCTGGCCGTTTAACACCACCGGCGGACGGACGTGCTGGCCGTCTAACACCACCGGCGGGCGGACGTGCTGGCTGTCTAACACCACCGGCAGGCGGACGTGCTGGCTGTCTAACACCACCGGCAGGCGGACGTGCTGGCCGTCTAACACCACCGGCAGGCGGACGTGCTGGCTGTCTAACACCACCGGCAGGCGGACGTGCTGGCTATCTAACACCACCGGCAGGCGGACGTGCTGGCTGTCTAACACCACCGGCGGGCGGACGTGCTGGCTGTCCAACACCACCGGCGGGCCGACGTGCTGGCTGTTTAACACAGCGGGCGGACTGCTGGCTGTAACACCACCGGCAGGCGGACGTGCTGGCTATCTAACACCACCGGCAGGCGGACGTGCTGGCTGTCCAACACCACCGGCAGGCGGACGTGCTGGCCGTCTAACACCACCGGCGGACGGACGTGCTGGCTGTCTAACACCACCGGCAGGCGGACGTGCTGGCCGTCTAACACCACCGGCAGGCGGACGTGCTGGCCGTCTAACACCACCGGCGGGCGGACGTGCCTTTAACACACGCTGGCCGTCAACACCCCGGCAGGCGGACGTGCTGGCCCTCTAACACCACCGGCAGGCGGACGTGCTGGCCGTTTGACACCACCGGCGGGCGCACATGCTGGCCGTCTGACATCACCGGTGGACGGAAGCTGGCTACGTGTAGAGTGGTCGGAGGGAACTGGCTACCTGTAGAGTGGTCGGAGGGAGCTGGCTACCTGTAGAGCGGGCGGAGTGAGTTGGCTACCTGTAGAGCGGTCGGAGGCAGCTGCCTACCCGTAGAGTTGTCGGAGGGAGCTGCCTACCCGTAGAGCGGACGGAGGGCTCTGGCTACCTGCAGAACGGCCGACGTTGCCGCCAGCCCACCGACGCTACCTGTGGAACCTTGGTCGTCGACATCGACGCCGCGTGCGCCGCGTCGATGTCGACGACGACGACGGCGGCCGCACCAGTCGGCGGCTCGATACTGACCGGGCCGGTGCCGCTCACGGGGCTCCGCGTGCACCTATCGCCGTGTTGCAGCAACAGGTAGGTGGCGGGATGATGACGGGACAACCTACCAGGCCGCAGCTAGGTGATGACAGGACAACCTGCCAGGCCGCAGCTAGGTGATGACGGGACAGCCTACCAGGCCGCAGCTAGGTGATGACGGGACAACCTACCAGGCCGCAGCTAGGTGATGACGGGACAGCCTACCAGGCCGCAGCTAGGTGATGACGGGACAACCTGCCAGGCCGCAGCTAGGTGATGACGGGACAACCTGCCAGGCCGCAGCTAGGTGATGACGGGACAACCTGCCAGGCCGCAGCTAGGTGATGACGGGACAACCTGCCAGGCCGCAGCTAGGTGATGACGGGACAACCTACCAGGCCGCAGCTAGGTGATGACGGGACAGCCTGCCAGGCCGCAGCTAGGTGATGACGGGACAACCTACCAGGCCGCAGCTAGGTGATGACGGGACAACCTGCCAGGCCGCAGCTAGGTGATGACGGGACAGCCTGCCAGGCCGCAGCTAGGTGATGACGGGACAACCTACCAGGCCGCAGCTAGGTGATGACGGGACGACCTGCCAGGCCGCAGCTAGGTGATGACGGGACAGCCTACCAGGCCGCAGCTAGGTGATGACGGGACAGCCTGCCAGGCCGCAGCTAGGTGATGACGGGACAGCCTGCCAGGCCGCAGCTAGGTGATGACGGGACAACCTACCAGGCCGCAGCTAGGTGATGACGGGACAACCTACCAGGCCGCAGCTAGGTGATGACAGGACAACCTATCAGGCCGCAGCTAGGTGATGACGGGACAACCTGCCAGGCCGCAGCTAGGTGATGACGGGACAACCTACCAGGCTGCAGCTAGGTGATGACGGGACAACCTACCAGGCCGCAGCTAGGTGATGACGGGACGACCTGCCAGGCCGCAGCTAGGTGATGACGGGACAGCCTGCCAGGCCGCAGCTAGGTGATGACGGGACAACCTACCAGGCCGCAGCTAGGTGATGACGGGACAACCTACCAGGCCGCAGCTAGGTGATGACGGGACAGCCTGCCAGGCCGCAGCTAGGTGATGACGGGACAGCCTGCCAGGCCGCAGCTAGGTGATGACGGGACAACCTACCAGGCCGCAGCTAGGTGATGACGGGACGACCTGCCAGGCCGCAGCTAGGTGATGACGGGACAACCTACCAGGCCGCAGCTAGGTGATGACGGGACGACCTGCCAGGCCGCAGCTAGGTGATGACGGGACAACCTACCGGGCCGCAGCTAGGTGATGACGGGACAACCTACCAGGCCGCAGCTAGGTGATGACGGGACAACCTACCAGGCCGCAGCTAGGTGATGACGGGACAACCTACCAGGCCGCAGCTAGGTGATGACGGCACAACCTACCGGGCCGCAGCTAGGTGATGACGGGACAGCCTACCAGGCCGCAGCTAGGTGATGACGGACAGCCTCCAGGCCGCAGCTAGGTGATGACGGGACAACCTACCGGGCCGCAGCTAGGTGATGACGGGACAACCTACCAGGCCGCAGCTAGGTGATGACGGGACAACCTACCAGGCCGCAGCTAGGTGATGACGGGACGACCTGCCAGGCCGCAGCTAGGTGATGACGGGACAACCTGCCAGGCCGCAGCTAGGTGATGACGGGACAACCTACCAGGCCGCAGCTAGGTGATGACGGGACAACCTACCAGGCCGCAGCTAGGTGATGACGGGACGACCTGCCAGGCCGCAGCTAGGTGATGACGGGACAACCTGCCAGGCCGCAGCTAGATGATGACGGGACAACCTACCAGGCTAGGTGATGACAGGACGCGATAGAGTAGGTGACGTGTCCTGGGGTAGGCGGTGGGAAAATGCTACGCGCGCCGTTGCATCCTCATCTAGGCGGGCCGGTGCATCCTCATCTAGGCGGACCGATGCATCCTTATCTAGGCGGGCCGGTGTATCCTCATCTAGGTGCATCGTCAACTAGGCGGGCAACCTGAAGGGGGTGAAATCCGCCCACCCGTCCGGTTTTTCGTACATAACTCCCGATTTTGCTGGTCACTATACGCCATGTTTTGCGTACCTGCTTAGAAATGTCCGGCACGTCGCTTAAAGTAAAAAAAAGGAAATTGACCGAAAACTGTTCGAGTTAGAGGCCGTTAAATTCAAAACATTGTGTAGTGCCAGACCAAAAATCGACGCTGATGCGCTTCCCGTATATTGGCAAAAGGGAAGTGTTCATGACACACTAGCGACTTGTTTGATGCATATTGTTATGCTATATAGTATCAAGGTCATGTTAGGTCACCGTGGTCAAGTCAGGTCAAGTTCATGACAAGTTAATGGAACCAAAGTTTGTCAACTGGAATGTTGTCATAAATGCAAATGACTGTCATGCGATTGATGTCATTTTGCATGTTACTCCCTACACATCCTGAAAACTACTGTTTGTCATTGTGTACCTAAGCGTTTCCATACTTCATTCATGTACTTCACTCCTTTCTTCGCAAAGCCAATTGCGCCGAGCCGCCCGACGGAGCAATCGGGCGGGCGGCCCGGTTCCGGTAACTGGAACAGGTAACTGACCTGATAAAGTGCTGCTATATAGGTAACCTGAAGTCAAATGCCGGATCTAGCATCTGTATTGCATCATTAGTCATGTCAAAGACACTATTGATGCCCATTTTGGAGCATTTAAACACAATCACAGCGATCCATAACAATGACAAGCCAAGCCACGCAAAACCAGTAAATTGTAACATATGTGACCTTATTTCACCTTGAAGATATTGATCTAAGGTCATGAAATTTGCACACAATACAGTTCACTGCTGTACCCATCCACCCTCAGAATTGCGTTACTCCAGCTCTAATAGGAGACGAGATCTTATGGGGGCTGAATCCGCCCCCCCTCCAGTGCGCGTGATTTTCAGAGGCCCTCCAGGGCGCGTGTGAAGCCTGTGAAGTTGCATTGAAATATCAACCTACGAACACTCCGCCCCTGATGCACAACATCCGTGGCAGCAGCATTGACGGGAGAATGATAGATTAGCTGGTGTGCCCTCAAGTAGATAGTGATAGGATTTTTTTGGGTAATGCTAGGATGTTGGATAGTGATAGAATGATGGGTAATGCTAGGATGTGGGGTAGTAATAGGATGTGGGGTAATGCTAGGATATGGGGCAGTGATAGGATGTAGGGTAATGCTATAATGTGGGGTAATGCTAGGGTGTGGGGTAGTGATAGAATGCTGGGTAGTGGTATGATGTGGAGTAGTGATTATATGTAGGGTAGTGGTAGGATGTGGGGTAATCGACGTTTCCTTGGGATGGTGGTGAGAGGATATGGGTTACCTGGCTTGCCTTCAGGTTTTGGTGAGCGGATGTAGCATAGTTGGTGTGTCCTGAGATAGATGGTGGAGCATAATGGGATACCTGATGTCTTCTCAGCTAGTCAATGGGAAAACGGTTTGATAGCTGGTGTGCCCTTAGATAGATGGCCAACTGAGGGCTGTATATGTGTCGCGACCTCGTACCGAAAATGAAAAGTTATGCCAAGTGTGGTGAATGCCTTGTTCGCAAACCTCCACATTTCAGCGCATTAGTTCATGTGGGGACATTTGCGGTGCACATACACGCTGTTTTTATTGACAATGGGGTTTATTGCACAACTTTGCACTGAAAGTGGTCTTGTCTTTATACAAAATCGACTTTTAAAAAATCGGGACGTAGTTGCACTAACAATCATGCAGGCGCGCTCTTGGGAAGGGAATGATATCGCCTTCTAACATCGTTCGACGAATAATCTTGAGCACAAATGTCAAAGTGAACAAATATTTATCAGAAGGTGGTGGAGAAGTTAAGAACCTGGGTGTATAAATACCTACATGCATACATGCAGACATGTACCCACACACGCACACCCATACACACACACACATACACACACACACACATACACACACACACGCACAGACAGACTACAGCACGGACACAATGCATATATATACATATATATATATATATGCATATAACATCCATAATTGGAGTACGCCATGACATGACTTAGAACCCCGAGCTACTCTACCTCTCTGTATATACAGGAGGGAAGTTCTTGAGAAATCCGGTCAACGGTCCTGCTCGAGATAATAATACAGCTTTTCAACACCGTTCCTCACAATCGCGGAGTAAATACAAGTATGCAGCGTCATCATTGAAGAGCTGTATGTTTTAATTCACCAGGTCTTGGAAAATGTATGAGGTTCTGCTTTCCCCACACCATGCTGTGTGGATCATGACGGGCTCTGACGTCACGGCTCAGTAATCTTCCGCTATAGTTTTCACGTTCTATAACTGCGCAGCAAGATTTGCGAGAATACGCTCGGCGCGTGAGCAATTTTGCTGCCAATTCCGCTAAAATGGTATATTCCCGTGAGGGCAATGGTTATTAGCATTGTTGCGAGTCGCCAAGCGGTGACCGCTCAGCCCGCCCCCTGGGCGCGGCGAGCAGCTACTGTCTAACTTGCAGAGATTAGTTGTAATGACATCTGAAATCGCTGTATTCTGCCCTAGTTGGAAGCAATAAGGTGTACGCGTTGTCCCAGTTGGAAGCAATAAGGTTTACTGGTTGTCCCAGCAGGAGACAATAAGGTTTACTGGTAGTCCCAGTAGGAAGCATTAAGGTTTACTGGTAGTACCAGTAGGAAGTAGCAAGGTTTACAGGTAGTCCCAGTAGGAAGAAATAAGGTTCACTGGTAGTCCCAGGATGAAGCAATAAGTTGTACTGGTAGTTCCAGGAGGAAGCAATAAGGTATAATGGTAGTCTCAGGATGAATTAATAAGGTTTACCAGTAGTTCCAGGAGGAAGGAATAAGGTTTAGTTGTAGTCCAAGTAGGAAGCAATAAGGATTACCGCACTGGCATACCTCCTAGGGCTGACATATGAGCACAGTTGGGGTCGGTGCACAACATGTCAGGCGAAGTGCTAAATGTATGCGTGTATTGCATGTAAAATCCTTCCATGAAATGGCTATCATGGATTCAGATCATTTTCACTTACCACAACATCAAATAGACTACAGCACTGATATAACATATTGGTGGGAAGATAAGATATGCAGATTGAAACGAAAATCATGCCACCTGTAGAACGTTAACGCCATAGGATACTTAGTGCATGCTCCTGAACTCTTGACCACAGGGCACGTAGTGCATGCATTACTGTTCCTAAACTCTTGACAACAGGATACGAAGTGCATGCATTACGTTCCTGAACTCTTGACAGAGTTCCTAAAAGTTTACAGCGAGGCATCCCTAGTGACCACAGTTGACACACGGGTCCACGCAACCCCAACGAGATATCGGAAAGCTCGCTGCGTGCACGCAAACCGGAACTTTGAATCTTCCTATCTTTCTTTTTCTACTTGGTAATTTCATAACCATAGGAGAGGCGGGTCAAAGATGTAATATTGGCAGGTACTTCCGACAAATTTGTGTATCCATTGCTTTACTGTTAAGGTGGCTATGATGTGGAATTCAAATACAGTTCCTACCTTGCTTATGTACGAAAGTGCTTATGTTGAGCCTAATTATGTAGGGGGCGGATCGAGGATAGAAAAAGTGGATAACAAACGACCGCTTTTCTCAAAGCATTATCGTTTACGTCGCCGTCGTGAAGTCGGGAGGGTAGGGCAAAACCAATGGCCAATAATTAACAATAAAAAACAATGACCAATAACTAACCTTCCCACTCGGGCCTCTTAGCATACTCCCTGGTATGCTTTCCTGGCGACACTTCTGGACAAAAACATCATGATAGGTATTGATTAGATTATTGATGGTTAGTTAATAATGACAAAATAGCAGGTATTTGTGGCACTGACAATGAGGAAGAACCAGCCACGAAAAGCACATGATACCCACACCTCCTCAGGCTCATAGATACGCCATTGGCTGTTCTATATGTGCATGCAAATTGTGCTTTGGATCGCTAAAGATAACATACACACAACCACGCAAAATTATAGCGGTGGTTTTATCAACATACCAACACAGCTCCGAATCATTTTGATCAATTTCCCCGACCTCGCCATTGTAAAAACGTTCGAAGTTTTTAATGATTAGAGCAGTGGAATTCGCTGCAGCTTTTCAGTTCTGAAATAGGCTCAATAGATTCCGAGCTTTTCCGAGGAGAGGACAGCGGAATCCAACCCGTCACATATTTGTGCCTAAGAGGCCTGCCGTAATAGGGTTGCGGTTGTTGTTTTGAAGTGACGACTGAGGATGTCATAGAAGAGCGATGGCGGGCTCCCGGGGGTATAAAGGGGAAGCCAGATAAGGAACTTGTGCTACACACGATCACCCAGTACACTGTGGGACTTGGTCACACTCGTCCATACAACACTGCAATATTCTAGAACGGAACTCGCGTTGGTAAAATAGGCTGCCAGAAGTGCATTGTGACTTAGCCATTTCTTCTTTAACCCTGTCTGGAATGACCTTTGACCCTGTTTGGAATGATCTGATGAGCATTCCTAGCGCCCTGTTCGCTCTATTGGCCAGTGTCTATCACGTAAGAGGAAAATGTTGGCATGCTGTCCAATATGTTGTCTAAATATATAATGTTCTTCCCTGCTTCCAGCTGTTTGTGATTTATATGATGTTTTGTTTGAGCGGGTGTGTGCCTGAGGGTCATTGTGAAGACGTGCAACTTGTAGGGCTCGGTTTCAGACTCCATCTGACGGACTACGAATCCAAGCGATTAAGGTCTTCCTGCAAGGGCAGTGGTTCATTTGGGGCTGTTATTTGTCAGAATAGTTTGACGTTGTCTGCATACATAGATATGTGGATAGATATTTAAATTAAAAAAAAATATGATCCAGGAGAAAGCACACGTGCAGCGAGAAGAAAGGTTGGCGCAGAAGACGTGGTGGGTTGAGCTAAAGGCGCCTCTCTTTCTCACATCACTCGTGCAAGCACACATTCACGCATACAACCCATCCTCACATGTGTGGCACGACATTCCCACATACAACACACCCTCACGTGTGTGACACGACATTCCCACATACAACACACCCTCACGTGTGTGACACGACATTCCCACATACAACACACCCTCACGTGTGTGACACGACATTCCCACATACAACACACCCTCACGTGTGTGACACGACATTCCCACATAAAACCCTCACGTGTGTGACACGACATTCCACATACAACACACCCTCACGTGTGTGACACGACATTCCCACATACAACACACCCTCACGTGTGTGACACGACATTCCCACATACAACACACCCTCACGTGTGTGACACGACATTCCCACATACAACACACCCTCACGTGTGTGACGAACATTCCCACATACAACACACCCTCACGTGTGTGACACGACATTCCACATACAACACACCCTCACGTGTGTGACACGACATTCCCACATACAACACACCCTCACGTGTGTGACACGACATTCCCACATACAACACACCCTCACGTGTGTGACAAATCCCACACGTGTGTGACACGACATTCCCACATACAACACACCCTCACGTGTGTGACACGACATTCCCACATACAACACACCCTCACGTGTGTGACACGACATTCCCACATACAACACACCCTCACGTGTGTGACACGACATTCCCACATACAACACACCCTCACGTGTGTGACACGACATTCCCACATACAACACACCCTCACGTGTGTGACACGACATTCCCGTATACAACACACCCTCACGTGTGTGACACAACATTCCCGTATACAACACACCCTCACGCGTGTGGCACGACATTTCGCCACGACAAATGCCACTGAGACCGCCTCTGGGGAAGCACGCTCGCCCACCGCTGGCCAGTCAATTGCTACTCGCCGCCGCGTTAATGTGAACGGGATATCTATTGTGCTGGCTCTGCGACGTTATGGTGCTGAAAAACGTCCCGATTGAATTGAAAACTTTTGAACGGAGCGTGCCAGTCGATCTGACCTTCCATGTCAGAACCATGCCTGCGAATTTGTGGCTGTTTTTCATGTCGGTATGAAACTAAACTCGAGATTCAGAATATCGTTAACCCACGTTAACCCTAATTGTGTAGGGATTGATATAAATGTGTGAGAATAAATCTACCAGAGGCATGCGAACTGAATTTCTGAAGAAAGATGATCATAAATAACGCAAATATAACGGGAGCCAACGATGAAACTTACTCCAGAAACGGCCGATATCGGGCAGGTGTGCACAAGATGAACCATTTGAGGCAAAATCGCATACATGATGCGAAGTTTGCAGTTCATTGGTGAGCTTATGGGTTGCGCTTGTAACGGCAGCCAATTAGTCAGTATATGTTGGGTTAGTATGCTTGCCGTCCGATATGTCCTCTCGCAATGCTCTTCGATATGCCGCTGAAATATTTGCACCCGGCCGGCGTGGAATAACTTGGTGCTTTTCCTTACACAGCAGAGGCGATACGAGCAGAAGACGTTCGTCGTGTACGACACGATCAAGCGCCTCTCTGAAGAGTATTTGGGGAGTCGACGCGAAGGGGAGATACAGACGATCATTTTTTGAAACTGCTTTGTCTTCTTTGGAAAAGTATTGCTCGCCTGCCTCCATCTCTCCGGAAAGATGCTAATTAACAGTGACTTACTAACACGTTTTTGTAGGAGATCTCACAAACTCATCAGCACATTTCGATGATTGTTTTCTTGCTATTTTCAGGCCTACATACCGTATTCGGGATGATTAGTTTCAAAACAGTTCTGACTCCTCCTCCTGAGACACGGGCACCTCAGGCACGGGCACCTCAGAAACGGGCAATTGAAATTTGGATTCAGTGCATATGTCGACGATTTGGATGCACTGCTAACATTAGGATCAGTGGATTTCGCCGCAAAGCATTGCTCGTGCAGGCTCGTGCTCTGTCGTCGGAGACGAGAACGTTCTTTTTATCGTATAGCTAAGATGAAATGCAAGATTTCCTAGCCGCGCAATTCGCATCCGACCAATATCGCTTCAGGCTAGCTTTGCAATCCTCTTTGTGTGTGTGGAGGTATTCAAACTGTATAGCATTGACTAGGGTTTTGAAAGCACTACGATTTGTATCGACGTCGTTCGCCGTTCGGTTCCAGGATTCCATTTGAAGCAGAGGAAAGCGACTTCTCATAACCGTAATGCGGAGCATACTGTACCATCAGGCGAAGGTGAGAATGTTCACTTTATTTCTAGGATGGAAACATAGTCCGCAATAGCAAACTCCGGCCGGGAATAGCACACATCAACTGTCGCGTGGACATCGGCCTCGTGAATCACATTCCATAGACTTAATGATGGACAGCGACACGGGCCGTGAAAGTCGGCTAATTTATAATTAAACTCGGATCGTCATGCCACTGCAGGGCGACGCAGGAAATAAAGGAGCTCGTAACAGTACAATAGTCTACATGCAATTAGAAAAGAATAACCGTTCTGAACATCAACACTAGCCGGTACGTTGCGTGATAACAAGACGTCTAGGATGTCAGTACCTCCGTCCGGCTCCGATGCCTGAGCCTTAGAGCACTGCAGTCATCAATATGCTGGGTGGCACTCCTCCGAAGAGTCGACACCGCGTCGACGCCGACATCGGCGCCCAACTGATGTACGTCATACTGCCATGCTACATACTCAACTTCGATCACATTACAGTCCCTATCGACGAGGGTTCTGCAGTCGACAGGCTGGACCATTGACCGGACGTCGGCCATTGAGTATCTGTGTCTCCTCCCCTTCTCTCTCTCTCTCTCTCTCCCTCTCTCCCCCTCTCTCTCTCTCTCTCTGTCTCTCTCTCTCTCTCTCTCTTCGCTCTCCCTCTCTCTCTCCCCCTCTTTCTCGCTCTCTCGCTCTCTGTCACACCTCCGACCACCTCCTCACATCCAATCTGTGTTCGGTTTGGCAACGGGAGAAAGAGGTATGTGCCGTCGAGGCCGTCGCCGGCGTCTCACACCCCCAGGCTGGCCGGATCGTCGAGGCCACCTCCTCCTCCGCCGAGACGGACGCCCAGGCGGCCAGTCCCGCTCCCCCACCGTTCGTGTGCACATCACTTCCACCTCTACACAAACGGAAATTATGCTCCGCTTAGCTCCACTAAAAACGCACACCATTGACCACAGCGACACCAGCATCTCCGTCTGATAACACACGGACTGCTCCCGTGCGGAGTGGCAGACTAGTGGCAGACTACGCAGCCACTCGGCTACGGGACAGAAACGCTCGGTCTCAGCGGGCCGCCGACACAGCAAGGCGCGTGCAACGCCGGCCGGCACCCACGTGACCCGGCCGGCTCCTGCCCCGGCCGGCGGCCATCCCCCGCGGCTATGGCCGGCCGCCGTGACCTCGCCAAGGTCACCGATCGGCCGGACGGCACGGGCGGGTACGCCGAAACCGTCAGTGCTCACCCACATGCTCGCCTGTTCTCCATGAGGCATGCACCGACAGGTGCAGACAAATATGTATTTATACTTTCTACAATGTCTGTTCTTCTACAATGAAATTGTCTTAGCTTAATGTCTAAATGGTCAGAAATGGAAGTATTCTTTAGTATCATCATTCCAATTCTCATCGCCCTTCAAGAAACATGGATTTTGCCTACCGATCGGTATAATTTAAATTTTTCGATTATGCATTGTATGTACCGTCACGATGAGTTCCGTGAACCACATCGCAGTGGCGGTATAGCAATTTATATCAACTATAATTACACACACACACGCACGAACGCACGCACGCACACACACACACACATACATACATCATATATATATATATATATATATATATATATATATATATATATATATATACTCAAATTACACTAAATTCACCTCTACAAGCCGTAACGTGTGATTTACATTTTCTTGGTCGGAACATCGACGAATGTTCCATTCATGTTCTACCACGCACCGATAACACAGACATTTCGGCACAATTAGAAAACCTAAGGGCACATTCAAAAATAGCATTTAATTTTACTCGGAGGTTTTAACCCGCGCACGTCCGGGGGGGGCGGATATCCGCCCCCCCCTGCGGTTTTTCCTACTTTGCCGCCATACTAAACGGGTTAGCAAGGCCGAACCTCGCATGGCTGCTCAGTGGTTTTTTCCGCATATCCTCAGAAATGTTTGACCCTGGGTCATCTCAAGTCAGGTCACCAGGTTAGGCGAAGTGACCTAACGTCCCTTCGAGTTCTAGGTGGCATCACTCCCACAATAATTGGGCGATAGATTTCAAACTTATATCACGTCATGATCTTATCAGGGTCTATAATATGTATATCACGGTTTTTTTTCGTAGCGTTGACCTGAGGTCAAGTCGTGGCCATGGCTTACCCATTATAAGCCTATGGAAAAATATACAAATGTTTCCTGGTTACATATTTGCTCTCGGAATGACCTCCAACCGTTATGGCGTGTAGTTGGAAGCTATTCGCAATGCTATCGCTGACATTTTTGCTCAGTGGCCCCACCAAGGTCAGCTGAGGTCACCTGAAATCACTAGCACATTTCTGTGCATTATATCGCAATGCATTGAGCAAGAAGGCTGAAATTACCGTCATTGTGCTTGTATCGCCAAGACGTGTCGATTTATATATTACATGACCTCCCTACTCTACCCAATGACCTTGACCTGAGGTCATTGTTTCGGTGACCCATCTGCTGACCTGACCTTAAATTACACAGCGTATGTCGATAGCACATTTCAAAGGGTGTCGAATAGCATTTGCAGTTTGTTACTATCTGTTACAGGTCCTGAGATATGTGCCAATATCTGAGGGTCCCACCCGATCTGGTCGAATTTGACATATGATGACCCAGCGACCTAAATATTGACCTGAGCGAGAAAATGACCGAAATACTTGCGATAGAGCTGTCACCAGCTATCCAAAGCCGTTTTCCGTTTGTCGCTACCTAGCATAGTTCTCGAGATCTTAGGGGGGGCAGACATCTGCCCCCCCCCCCCCGGACATGCGAAGTTGGCGCGGACCGCCGGACGTGCGAGTGTTAACGCACATGTCCAGCTCGGGACCGAACGCGCGCACATGCAGACAGTGGTTGACGCAATATCGAAGACATTTTACACAGACTCAATGTAGTATTACTTAACACTGGAGAACTAACCTTTTCACCTCAAACACAATGCAGGAACTGCCATTGATTTATAAATATTCTCTCCGGCCCTCGCGAACGATTTCGATTGGACGATCGACGCCGACATTCGTGATAGTGATTATTATCTCATTAAATTAACGCCTACTTTTTCAACCGTGGCCGATACCACACCAAGTTTCATCCCGGTGGCTGGAAACTTTCGAAGGCCGACTGAACCAAATTTCAGGAATATAACACTTGGCGTGTCGCGGTTCTCTGCTGCGTCCAGTTCCCCATACAATGTGGCATGCACCGGCAGTGAGGAAGAGCCGGGAGCGGACTCGGTGTAACTCAGAGTCTCGTACGACCTGGCTGCCTCGCCTGGTGCGCGGCATGTCGCTGGTCTCGCCCTGTTGACCTCGTGAGAGTGACCTGTGCCGACACGACAGGAAGCCGAACTTCCGAGTGAATGTGCGCGCCAACTGCGCCGGTGGTCCACGTCCCGGGAGAGGCTCGAGGAGCACAATGTTTCGCTAACCACCTCCGATAATTACGGGCTTAGCATGGTATGCACTCGTGAGCCAGTGCCGTCAATATATTTTCCATTTCTGTTCCTGGATCATGTTATGGCTCTTCAAATAACGTGCTTCAAGCGCCATCACACGATAGGGACGGGGTGCATGGGTGTGGGGAAGTGCATGTACTTTCAAAATTATCAGCGACGTGGGGTAGAAACTACTGTTTTACACCAAATTACATTAGTACAACGCCAAAATTATTCACAGTTATTCCCACCGCTTGTATGACTGTCATAACCAGGCAATTGTATTTATTGTCACGATCAATTTATTTTACAAGAAACATCTAGGTATACATCATGCCAATTGGGGATGCAGATGCCTTCCCCAAAGTGGACAGGTTGTAGCCGCGCTAACACCACGCGACACCCAGCCCAATATGACGCTGAAACCCAGCAGCTGATGGCGCGCAACGTAACAGCACTGTGCAGGTGATGCTGTTGCTGTCGTTTTTAGAGCGTGCACGCTGATGCATCAGCGAGGGACGGGGTAGAACGGTGGACAGTAGCGGCTTTATGTCTCAGCGACCTGAAACCCTAATTCGCACAGTGCGCTCAGCAGCTCTCCTGTGCCGCCGTTCATCACGAAGACGGATGTGCTAATGCTGTCCAGATAATGAGGTCACGCGAGCGCGGACACAATATTGCCGCTGGGGACCAGGGCCAAAGGCGACGTCATGTCACGCAGGTGCTGATCAATAGCACGGTGAGCAGGTGTCCGTGACGCCGGTGGGCAGCGCAAACGGAGTCACGAGGGCGGGAGAAGCATTTTGTGCGCCTGTCAGCTCAGTTGGCAGAGCTGTAGCCGTCCCTGGACTCGTTGCCCGGTGTGGTAAGCCTGGCATTGCTTCATCTGTTCTCATTTCGTCCCCCCCCCCCCTCTTGGCTGAGCGTGGAACTACAGCTGGTGCGTGGGATCAGGACAGCGGGACTGGCAGCTGGTACGTGGTGTCAAGGCCGCGGGACTGGCAGCTGGTACGTGGTGTCAAGGCCGCGGGACTGGCAGCTGGTACGTGGTGTCAAGGCCGCGGGACTGGCAGCTGGTACGTGGTGTCAAGGCCGCGGGACTGGCAGCTGGTACGTGGTGTCAAGGCCGCGGGACTGGCAGCTGGTACGTGGGGTCAAGGCCGCGGGACTGGCAGCTGGTACGTGGGGTCAAGGCCGCGGGACTGGCAGCTGGTACGTGGGGTCAAGGCCGCGGGACAAGCAGCTGGTAGGTGGGGTCAAGGCCGCGGGACCGGCAGCTGGTACGTGGGGTCAAAGCCGCGGGACTGGCAGCTGGTAGGTGGGGTCAAGGCCGCGGGACCGGCATCTCGGGCATTGGTCAAGGCCGCGGGACCGGTAACCGGTATGTACGTGAGGTCAAATTGGCTGCATGATGGGCTGCCAACGGCAAGGTTACCGGCATCTTTCGCATTTTAAACATAAAGCAATATGCCTGGCATGTTTTTCGCCACCATTGGTATTGAGGCGGACAGATCCTTCACTATTTTTAAAGTCCAACACTAGCCAGCCAGCACTCTGCTTGGGCTGAGGTTCGGCATATTGGGCACAGCTAGGGCAGAGCCCATGGTAGCCCAACTTCATCGCTTGTGTCAGAAAAACGTGCATGGGCACAGCCAGCGTACTGTTGGGTGGAGCCACAACTTGGGCTCAGCCCAACTAAGCGCAGTTGTGCCGCTTTCACTCGAAATAGTTATGCAGAGCAGAGATAGAGATATATGTCCAGAACAACCTTCGATCGTTTGTTGTTTGTTTGCTGGGTGATTCACCACGCACTTTACGCACATTCACGGCTAATGGCCCCGCCCACACTGTTTCGTCGGTGGGGCGCGGGATTTGGAAATGTCCAGATGCGATGCGAGCGTTGAACCCGGGACTTTCGGCACCCAGAGCTCAACAACTTAACCACTCGGCCAACCCCGCCCCAGAGCAGGCTTCGATCAAGTTACTACATACAGGGGCGGATGAAGCCGGTGAGCTTGGAAGAGGTGGCAAATTAAATGAACAAAAATCACCAACTTTCGGAAGCTTATGGGATTTGGATTGCATTCGTTGCATGAAACAGGCATGAAAGAGAAACGTGCACCGATAAAAATATGCAATTTTCCATGATTCAGGAAACATGGTTCAATCTCTCCTGACTTTGACCCGTGTGGGAGGGGGGAGGTCATGGCCGCAATTCCCTTGGATCCACCTAAGTCGCCTATGAGCCCAACTACCCCCCGTGTAAAGTCCACGTACGCTGCACGGGCCATGGTCAGGTTTCATGGGGCACAGCCCGGGAGTACGTGGGCTCTGCCTCGTTGGACCACTCGTCTTCCGTGTATGACAACCATAGACAAGATGGGCCGAGCCCGGTCTAACTCGGGCATGGTCCGTAATTTGTCCAAACGGGGCCCGACCGGAGCCCGAGCGGTTTTTGCTCGGATTCTTGCTTCATACGCCAAACGGAGCCCAAGCAGCGCGTGGGCAGAGCCCAAGGACTGAGCATGAGATTAGGCTATGGGCGTTGTATGGAAAGAATGCACCTACAGCCACAAATATCCCCTGCAAAACTCATGCAGGGGATATTATATGCATCAATATTTTATATTTGTATTGGCAAATAAAAAAAACACAATTCCATCAAATGGATTAATATTTGGTTTGAGTCGGATTTCAGTCAGGTACAGACAACACTACACAAACATGAGCAAAAATGGAAGCAGTAAAATAGCGGTATAAAGATAAAACATCGGACACTTGAAGTCAATTTAAAAGACGTCGTCGTTAAGCATCGCGACGAACTCGCTCCGTATCCGAGAAGCGGAAGTGTCCGGCGGCAGTAGATTCCAGAACGAGGCTGCCCGGAAGGAAAAAGCTCTGCGTGACATGCTGAGGTGGAAAGGCGGTGGCACCAACGCCCCAGCCGCCGTCGCACGGGTGGAGCGTCGGGAGATATCCGACCGCCGCCTGAACAGAGAACGGATTGTCTCGGGGGCCGCGAATCATTCAGGGCTCTAAATAAACACTGCGATGTTATCGCGGTGGATGACACGCCAGCCTAGCGTTGCTACTGTCGGTGAGATGTGATCACGACGGCGAGCCCCAGAGACCATCCGTACCCCGAAATTAATCGCCTTCTGCACTCTTCCGATGTGACATTGGGCAGCCCCACCCCAGACGGTGAGGAAGTATAGGATGTGTGGGAAGACGTGAGACTGACTCAGGAGCTTGCGTGCTTCCGGTGTGAGATGGTGACGGATTTTGTGGGGCCAAAACAAGATGGAGTTACACTTTTTGACAACGTAGGATATGTGCTTCTGCTACGATAGGGTGTATTCGGTGATGACCCCAAGTATCTTCACGAATGGCGAGGGGGTTAGGACGTAGCTGCCCATGTTGAGTTGGTAGGATGTGACTTTCTTGGGAAATTAGGCCGTGCCAACAAGGAGTAGGGTAGTTGTAGTCGGGTTCATCTTCATGGTGTTGGATGTGTAGCAGTAGCAGTAGCAGTAGCAGTAGCAGTAGCAGTAGCAGTAGCAGTAGCAGTAGCAGTAGCAGCAGTAGTAGCAGTAGTAGCAATAGCAGCAATAGTAGCAGTAGTAGCAGTAATAGCAGTAGTAGTAGCAGTAGCAGTAGTAGCAGTAGTAGGAGTAGTAACAGTAGTAACAGTAGTAGGAGTAGTAGGAGTAGTAGGAGTAGTAGCAGTAGTAGGAGTAGCAACATTAGTAGCAGTAGTAGCAGTAGTAGCAGTAGTAGCAGTAGTAGCAGTAGTAGCAGTAGTAGCAGTAGTAGCAGTAGTAGCAGTAGTAGCAGTAGTAGCAGCAGTAGCAGTAGTAGCAGCAGTAGCAGCAGTAGTAGCAGTAGTAGCAGTAGTAGCAGTAGTAGCAATAGTAGCAGTAGAAGTAGTAGTAGCCGTAGTAGCAGTAGTAGCAGTAGTAGTAGCAGTAGTGTATATGTATATTGGAGGAATCGACCGCCCCCTCCATTTCCATAATCATTTCCACTCTTAACCGCACAGCCTATTGGCGCACAATCGATCAGACTGAGCTTGAGCTGCTTTAGGCCACTCCCCCAATCATATTATAAAACTCCACCACTCTATTGATTTCCACATATCCGAACGAGTAGATTCCTTGCTAGTTTCAGTCATAGCTATTGCGGAAAAAAACGGGAGGGGAACAATGTCTGCACCCACCTTGCCAGTGTGCGTGCTATTCATTGGAGGATATGGAGGATTCATGCGCTGATTTCCGCGAAACTTCATCCCTGCCATGCACCACACCACACCAAAGTATGCCACCAACACATACGAACCAGAAATAAATGTCGGTGCCCAAGCACCGACTTGGGGGAAATGTGAGAAAACCATGCTTCCGAATAGCTCTGCACAAATGTTATTCCTGGGTAGGTATGTACCTTTGAGCGAAGGTGACGGAAGTAAAATGTTTCCGATATCTTACTAATGCATGCATTAAACTAGCCTTACTCTATGTACTATATGTATTATGTATATACTATATGCATAAATTTCTTACTGCTATATGTTAGCAGTTAACACGCGCCCTGGAGGACCTCTGAAAATTACGCGCACTGGAGGGTGAGGGTGGATTCCGCCTCCTAAGATCTCGGCTCCTATTCAAGCTCAAGTAACGAAATTCTTCGAGTGGATGGGTACGGTAGTGAACTTTCTTGTGTGCAAATTTCATGACCTTAGGTCAACATCTTCAAGGTCAAATGAGGTCACATATGCCAAAATGTTCTTGTTTTGCATGGCTTCGCTTGTCATTGTTATGGCTCGCTGTGATTGTGTTTAAATGCTCCAAAATGGGCATCAATGATGTTATGGACATTGCTAATGATACAATACAGATGCTAGACCCTGAATTTAACCTCAGGTCACGTATATAGCAGCACTTTATCAGGTCAGTTACCTGTTCCAGTTACCGGAACCGGGTCGCCCGCCCGACTGCTCCGTCGGGCGGCTCGGCGTAATCGGCTTCGCGATGAAAGGAGTGAAGTACATGAATAAAGTATGGAAACGCTTAGGTACACAATGACAAACAGTAGTTTTCAGGATGTGTATGGAGTAACATGCAAAGTGACATCAATCGCATGACAGTCATTTGCATTTATGACAACATTCCAGTTGACCAAGTTTGGTTCCATTAACCTGTCATGAACTTGACCTGACTTGACCTCGGTGACCTAACATAGCCTTGAAACTATGTAGCATAACGATATACATCAAACAAGTCACTAGTGTTGCCAAGAACGCTTCCCTTTTGCTAATATACGGGAAGCGCATCAGCGCCGATTTTTGTGGTCTGGCGCTACAAAATGTTTTGAATTTAACGGCCTCTACCTCGAAAAATTATCGGCTGATTTCCGTTTTTCTTGCAATAAACAACGCACCGGTCATTTCGAAGTAGGTACGCAAAAATCGCGTATACCGACCGGTAAAATCTGGAGTTATGTACGAAAAACCGGATGGGTGGGCGGATTCTCCACACCCCCATCCAGTGCGCCCCCCAAGATCTTTACATATTTTTTTCAGTTTTAGTCGTTTTTTTTATATATCCTCTGCATGTCATCATACCTAATAAGGTAGGTAAAAGTACAGGTAGGTGGTAGTAGGAGGTATGTATATAAAAACTGGCTCGTATTTATCTACAATGCATTGATATATCTTGCAGTGTTGGTGACACCGGAAAAATAGCTGCTAGCAACACCGCCATAACGTGAGGTTTGGGACAAATGTGCCAGACATTTGTATATTTTATAGGCCTATATGGTAGCCAACACCAGGACCTAAATATATATTAAACCATAGATACGTGATATAGTTGATAATCGCCCAATTATTTGCCACACAACTAGGTCCCCCACACCAATGACCAGGGTCAAAATTTGATATGGAAACATGAGCAGCCATGAGGTTGGCTGATTAGTATGGCGGCAAAGTAGGAACGCAGGGGGGCAGATTCGCCCCCGGACGTGCGCGTGTTAAGTCGATCCTTCAAATGAGAGGGTGGATGGATGTAAAACATGCCCTTCGATATACATTTGTATCACTTGAAACGCAGTGATGCGATTGTCTGTTGCATTTTCAGTGGCTTGAAACTGCTACGAATGTCTTGCATGCTGGGACTGGGCCGGGCATCGTACGGACTACACCCATGGCAATCTCGACAGGCCTGGACAGGGCTCGGGCCTCATGGGTGCGGGTATGGGTCTGGCTGGGTTTCGAAAATTGAGCCAGTCCCGACCTCTGGTCACAGCTAAATATTTCGCGCGATTGAATGCGCCGACACAGGGAGAACAGGGCGAATACTGTAAGGTGGGTGCCAATGTCTGCCATCGCAGACATTGGCACCAAAAAGTGCACTTCCGTGTGCACTTGGAAACACGACGGAAGCAGCGGACTGGCACAACGCGATTATGTTCGGCAGTGCAAATGGCACAGTGGCATAGTATTGCCATCCATAGTTACAGGCCATGCAGGACAGCGACAACAAAGCACCTCGTCTGATTGTAGGCCACAGAGCACATAGTACGGCAAAGCCATACATTTCACATGATTAAGGACCCATGGCCATGCAGCCCAGCTACATCCATACAGTTCACTTGGGCACGGATCACTGCTGCTGCACAACGGTTACGACCGCACAGTTCACTTTGTTAGGGGTCACTAATCCTATGCAACGGCTACAAGCACACCTTTCACTTGCTTATGGGTCACTGATCCTACACACCTGCTACATCCCCACATTTCACTTGGTTACGGGCCACTGATCCAATGCAACGGCAATGACCACACATTTCACTTGGTTGCGGGTCGTACACAATGGCTATAACAACACATTTAACTTGGCTACGGAGCCTACGCGATGGCTGCAATTGCATATTTCACTTGGGTGCGGGTCACTGATCCTAGGCAATGGCTATAACAAGACATTTATCTTGGTTATGGTTCACTGATCCCACGCAAAGGCTACAACCACACATTTGACGTGGCTACCGGCTTCTGACACTTCAGCATAGTGGAAGCCGCACAGCTCAAAATGAAGCAGCCTATGCAAATATAAGTGCACCTACGTTATGGTGGACGACTGTACATGATGGTAACCGGACAAATGTACGCAAAGCAAATGAACGTATGGCAGATGTACGTACGCAAATGTACGTAAGCAAATGTACGTAGCAAATGTACGTACGCGCAGATGTACGTATGGCAATGGGGTCTGAAAGTTATAAAGTGTGGCAGAGTCAATGGCACCCAGCCTTTGGGAACCTAAAGCGCTATGTTTGTGGGTTAGGAGGGCAGAATCTTATATTTAAAAGCCTATGTACATTTGTAAGCAGCGTATGTTGTTTGCGCGTATTTAATTATGTTGAATTACTCAGACACGTCTAGTTTCTGGAATATTTACCATTAGTGCGCTAGAAATAGGAGAAGCAAACCAGAAGTATGGGTGTGTGTGCGGTTCCCGGCTGCCATAAACGTGATCCATCTATCAGGTTTCCAGCAGACTGCAAGGTAAAAGCAGAAAATTATTGAAAAACAACTATTGTTTGACTGCCTTTCTGTAAAAACGTAGTGGGAACCATCTAGGAAAGCACGGTAAGGTACCTAGGCACATAGGACCAAGGTAAGACCATCTATTGTCCAGACTGTAAAGTATGGCACAAGGTTCACTGGGGCACATCAGCCCACAGTGAAAATATGCACCAATCCACACCAAGGGTGAGAAATTGACTCCAATCTGCACCACCACCGCCCCCCCCCACCCCCAATCCATACCAGGAATTTGTCATGGCTAATACCTAACATGCTAAGATTGGATTGTTAGCCTACTTAATTTGAAACTAATAATTGAGTTCCACCCATAAGTTATGTTCAGTCAAATTAATTTCACCAAATTGCATTGCAGGTTAGGTTGGGCAGTGGGTATCTGGTCACCTAGAGCTAGGTACCTTACCAGGTAGTTGTTCATATGGGCCCCATTAGGGCCCACACCCACCTCTCAGGGAGCCTGAACCCTTGGGGCACGACTCCCAGGGCCCACATCTCTTGGGTCCTGTACACAGGAGTGGATCCAGAAAGCTGTCAAGGGGAGGGGGGTGACCTCATAGAGAGGGGGCCCATGCTGTGCCAGGATACCAGCCAAGAATGTCCTTCCTGGAGTAGGCAGGGTGGAAAGTGATGTTTGATGAAGCCTGCTAGTATTCCATGTTCCGGTCTTGGGGAGCAATGTCTGGTGTGACCCACAGGTATTCCATGTGCCAATCTTGGGTGGGGTCGACACCTGGAAATTGTGCCCCATCTTGGGAAAATTATCGTACAGATTAAGGGGTTTAGGGTAGGCTTCATGGTCAGGTTTGGTCAGGCCGGGTTAGGTTTCAGCCCCACCCAATATGTGATGTCTCTAAAGAATACCGGAACTTCTCAGGGAACCCACATCCATTAGAGCGGTGGTTCCCAACCTTTGGTCCATTTCCCCTTTCGCCTCTGGCCAAACCTGCCGTTTCCCCTAAAAAACTGAAGTTATATTTGTATGTCACCAAGACATCACTACGTCAATGAGACAAATGCGTAATGGATCCCATCAAAATTCCCCGAAATACCGAAATTTCCACCCAGGGGAAATTTCTCCCGGTTGGAACCACTGCACTAGGGGACCTGTAACTGTACCTCTGCAAGCCAGTGCTACCAGTCTGGCTGCTTGAAGCCAGGCATAAGGCCGGCCCAGCCTCCCATGTTCATGGGCACCCTTCACCCCTCCCCCCACAACCTTTCTTCAACACAATATTTCCGAAATCCTGGCCTAAATGACTTGCAACCCTAATAAAAGCCACATGCCAACACCGACTCCCGGCAACCCCACGCAAAATGCACAGCAAAGATGGCCGACGCCTCCTCGTCGGGTGACCATTGCGTGCAGCGCCGCCCTGGTGGCCAAATCGTAGCTTTCAGACCCCATTGTACGTAAGCGCAGATGCACGTATGGCTAATGTACGTAGGCGCAAATGTACGTAAGCGCAAATGTACGCAAGTGCAAATATACGTAAGCGCAAAAGTACATATGCGCAAAGGTGCGTATGTACAAAAGTACGTAAGCGCAAATGTACGTATGCGCAAAAGTACGTATGCGCAAATGTACGTAAGAGCAAATGTACGTAAACGCAAAGGTACGTATGCGCAAATGTACGTAGGCGCAAACGTACGCAAGCCCAGATGTACGTAAGCGCAAAAGTACGTATGTGCAAATATACGTAAGCGCAAATGTACGTATGACATATGTACCTAACCAAATGTACGTAAACACAAAGGTACGCATGCGTAAATGTACTTACATTTGCGCATACGTACAATTGCACATACATACATTTGCGCATACGTACTTTTGCGCTAACGTACATTTGCGCTTACGTACATTTGCGCTTACGTACAATGGACAAGTTTCATGTCGGGACAGGTCGTATTTTGTCACGTTTCACTAGTGATTTTTAATTTTAAAGACGATGGTGGCATTCATCTATTTCTTTTGAAAAAAATCCTAATTTACTTAAATAATTTTTTTAAAGCACATCAGAATGGCACGCTTCGTGATTGGGCAACACATTTGTGACGTCACATCTGTAGAGCTCAGCGATGCTTGACTGCCGCCCATTATATCTACCATTTGGGAAGCTGCCAGTTATAAATTTTCGCGACAGTTTTAGCTTGGATCACATTTGATCGTCAGGGGCAAATGGATCCTAGAAAACGGCGCTATTATTCTTGTTTGTGCGGATGTATACAAATGCAACTGTAAGTAATTCAGACACAATGCTCATCGGCCTCCCGACGACCAACAAGATGAGGACGTCGAGCGATTCTGCACGCCGGGACAGTCCGCTGATCTCTGTTGGTGGCCCCGCTTGCTGCGACGAACATTTATATGCACATGCATCACTGATAGACAGGGGTACGAGTACTTTGATAGGCGTGGGCACGCCGAAGGATGAGGGGGTAGACTGGAACCAGAGTACTTTCCTCAAAAGTGAACATTGACGTTTTTCACATCAAGGCTTAGCTTGAAAACAGTGATTTTATCTTCTAATTTTGTGAAAACTCCCACAAAATAGAATAATCCTTTTTACAAAGATGGGAACTGTGACTTGTTAGTATCCATCTTGCCGGAAACATGGATGTCCACAGCCCTTTAATATTAGCATAAAGTGAGGAGAATTGTCATTTCCTAGCTGACAGCAGAATGCTGAAGATGGCAAGACATTTTGCAAATTTGTGCTTTAAGATAATTTTTGAATTTTTGAATTTCTTCTTCCAGCAGAATGTGAAAGTCCAGTTCATGAATGATGAACAGTTCTTCTTCCAGTTCATGAATGTGGTCAACAGGATATGGTTACTCGTTTTCTCTGCAAATGCATACTTTTCAGTTGGCTGGCAAAACAACACCAAAAATGGGCTTGGGGATGGGTAATATAGCAGAAAAATAATGCAAAAAAGAAAAAGTGTAGCATAGCCTAACCTACCATAACCTACCCCGCCATGGAACAAAAAATAATCGAAAAGTGCACAAATTTCAAGCAATTTTCCCTTTAAAAAAATTACTCGAAAAACCACACCTAATGTAACATGGCCTAAACTTCTTTAAGAAAAAAGTGTACAAAAATGTAAAGATAAAAACCTAACCAAACCTGACATAGCCAAACCTAACCACCTTGCTTCATGCAGGTAAAATGCATGCAACATTTGTCTCGTGAATACATTAAGGCACAATAATGCCAGATTGCCATTGCATTTTGCAACAAACTGCAGAAGCCCCAGCAGTAGTATACTTGTATTGCTTTTCTCAAGCTCAGTCAAATTCCACAATATGCCTGACATTCCATGTACAAATTAAGCCAACAATCCTTTTCCTCCATCTAAAATCCATTGCAGTTCTAGCCAATGAATCACTTCAATTTTCCATTCGATAGTCATCCCTTTTCACATTATTTCCATCCTTTTCGCAATATTTCCATGGACATCATCAATATATTGCAATAATTGGAGCAGGTATCTTACCCACTCTGTTCCCTCACAATACTGCTTGAATGTACGCTATGACATCTGCTGAACTATCACAATACACATGTGCATTTCAACTGCATCTATATGTATTTGCCCATATATTTTATCAATCATGTGATGTGAGATGTACAATATTCACAACATAAAATAAACTTGGCATGCTATTCATTGATCATTTATCAAGTACTTATATTTGGATGCAGCTTGCAGTTTACCCCACTATGAAATGCCAATTATGGAACTAGGTATAAACAGCTTATGTTTTCCTGAAGGGAAACCATGGTATTTGTTCAGCTAAGCCACACATAATTTATGTCATTGTCTTTTCCGTTGTTTTACTCGTTTTACCCATAAACATAGTACAAGCTTTTGCTGTTCGTACGCACCGCATTAAGCCGGATTTGAAACAAAAATGTTAGTTGCTGTATTACCACCATAACAGATTACCTACCCTTCCAAGCTTCATATTTTCGTAAATATTGGTTACATTTCAGTATCACAAGCTCTCGCCTTAGTATCCATGACGCGAGTCGGTTGAAAACTTCGCATGGAACAAGCCATCGTATGGTTCCCTGTGTTTTCTTTCTTTCAGGATTGGCCGCTTCGAGTCCACGACATATGTGACGTCATTACTACGAGAAGGTGTTTAAATATATGGCAACCCCTAAGTGAAATTATTAAATCATGCTGTAATGGTTCTCCTGTGACAAAAACATTTCAGTTTTGTATGCGAAGAATTGTTACCTTTTTTCGCAACCAACAACCCATTACGTGAAACTTGTCCATTGCGCATACGTACTTTTGCGTTTACGTACATTTGCGCTTACGTATATTAGTAGGTATACTTGCGCTTACGTACATATTGTGCTTACGTACAATTGGCATACGTACATCTACGCTTACGTACATTTGCTTGCGTACATTTGCTTGCGTACATTTGCTTACGTACATTTGTTTATGTACATTTGCTTGCGTACATCTGACACACGTACGTTTGTCCTTTCGTACATTTTTCCTAGAATCGTACATAATAGCAGAGCGAGAATTGCACGTATTGCTTACTCGCAACAGAAATTGCTTCAACAGAAATTGTTCTATTCGCCGCCTTTTGTTATTTCACATGTTGCCACGTGACACCATTGTTTTTGGCGTCATTTTATGATTTTGCCACAGACTGGAATTGGCAACCACCGGGTCGATCTAGGAAACATTCACCAAAGATCGGCCGTGTCCAGAACGTGCGGTTTGGACTCCGACCTTGGCAAGGTCAAAGGCCACCAAATTTCGAAAAACCAAAGAATGACTTACAACAGGATAATCTCGGCAACAGCTGGATCGATCCAGTGAAACCTACCAAACGATCGGACGTCCAGAGGGCGGTTTCACTTCGTGGCGTTGGTAAGTCAAAGGTCACCAGATCGCCGAAGAACCAAAAACAGTTTCGCGACAGGATGATCAGGCAACCGCAGATCGATCTTAGTGAAACCTTCATCAAACGATCGCCCGTGTGCCAAGGTGTGCGCTGAACTCGGATCTGGGTCAGGTCAAAGGTCACAAATCCAAAACAAAAAAGGAACTACGAAATTAAATCTGGTGGAACCTCACCAAACGATGGCCGTGCGCCAGAGCGGCGGTTTCACTTCGTGATCTGAGACAGGTCAAAGTCACCAAATCGCCAAAACATGATTTTGGCCACAGAAGATGATCGGCAACCGCGGATCGATCTAGTGAAACATTCACCAAACGATCGGCCGGTGCCAAAGCGGGGTTTGCACTGTACCTGGGACAGGTCAAGGTCACCAAATGCCAAAAACATGATTTTGGCCACAGGCAGATGATCTTAGGAAACCACCAAACGATCGGCCGGCCAGAGGCGTTCGGTTTGAACTTGACCTGGGTCAGGTTAAACGTCAGCAAATCGCCGATGGCACACGGCCGATCGTTTGTAAGGTTCACAAGATCATCCATTTCGTAAGTTCTATTTTTTGTTTTCGGCAATTGGTGACATTTGACCTGACCCAAGGCCGAAAGTACAAACCGCATGCCTCAGCACACGTCCGATCGTTTGGGAATGTTTCACAAATCGATCCAGCGGTTGCCGAGATCATCCAGTCTGTAGCCAAAATCACGTTTTTCGGCGATTGGTGACCTTGACCTGACCCAAGGTCACGAAGTCAAACCGCATGCCTCGGCACACGACCGATCGTCCGGTGCATGTTTTATTAAGATTGTTCCAGCGGTTGCCGAGATGATCCATGTCTGCGAGAAACGGTTTTTGGTTCTTCGGCGATCCGGTGACCTTTGACTGACCCAAGGCCCGAAGTGCAAACCGCACGCCTCGGCACATGGCCGATCGTTTGGGAAGGTTTCACTAAGATCGATCCCGCGGTTGCCGAGATCATCCATGTCTGTAAGTCCAATTTTGGGTTTTTCGGCAATTTATGACCTTGACCGACCCAAGGTCACGAATCAAACCGCACGCTTCGGCATACGGCCGATCGTTTGGGAAGGTTTCACTAAGATCATCCATGTGAGCCAAAAACATGTTTTTCGGCCATTTGGGGACCTGACCGACTCAAGGCACAAAAGTCAAACCGCACGCTTGGCACCGGCCGATCGTTTGGGAATGTTTCACTAAGACGACCCAGTGCTGCCGAGACATCCATGTCGGAGCCAAAAATCATGTTTTTCGGCGATTGGACCTGACCGACCCAAGGTCACCAAAGTGCAACCGAAGGCACGGCACACGGCCGATCGTTTGGAAGGTTTCACTAAGATCGTCCATTTATAAAAGTTCGATATTTTGTTTTCGGCATTTGGTGACCTGACCGACCCAAGACACAAAGTCCAAACCGCACGCCCGGCACACAGGCGATCGTTGGTGCAGGTTTTATTCAGATCGACCGAGCGGTTTCCGAATCATCCATGTCTGCGAGATGGTGTATGTCAGTCGGTGTATGAGATGGTGTCTGTTTTTAGACCCTTCCTCATTTTATGCTAGTTGACGTGCATCCACGCTGGTTTTCGTTTCCATTTCACCTCTGCCTCGCGGAAGCTCAACCTCACCCCAGCCGATCACCAGTCATCCCGCGTCGGCTGATCCGGGGCTTCTGTATGCTTACCACCGGAGGAAAACACCGTGTGCAAACAGACAGGTGCTAAGCCAACTCTGCTGTGAATCTCGGTCCGCAGACGTCTGGCGGCGACTCGACGCGGCGGGGCCGGCTCCCGGCAGCAGCTGACTGGCCGCACCAGCTGACTGCCAGAGCACATCCAGTCATGGGCGCCGGCCAGTCTCAGGCTGAGGGAGGCCAGGCTAACGATATGGACAGTAAGTGGCCGGGCTCACAGTGCACTTTACCGAACATAGGGTGTGATCCGACCAAGATCCCGTTAATTGTCAAAGGATGAGCTCATTTGATAAATAAAACAGCATGGTTATTTCGCACAGTATATCTTAGCTCCGTCTTTCCGGCCGGTCAGACCTCATATTTCGTCTGTGGGGGATGGGGGGGGCGGGGTCCTTACATACTCCCACCTCTAATTTACAAGCTAAGCGTTGCTCGAAAACGGAAGTGGTGTCATCGGAAAGCGATCCACAAGTAGGGCCGGGAACCATCCTCAAAATGTTACCTCCCCTCCAAAAAATGACGTCACTAGGGGGTCTATGTGATCAAAACTGACCATGTTCGTGTTGGCTCTGGGGAGTTAATGTTGGGGACGTTAAAAAAAAAAGTATTTTAGTCAGAAAAGGAATGCGAAATTGTCAGTGGCCGTACAATTTTTCCCACCCACAAACCAACATCTTTATGTTTTCACATTCTAAAAATGTTGAGTGTTCAATTTTCGTTTTTTTTATCAATAAGCGGACTGCGAAACGTCGCTTTCAGTTAACTTGCCCTGATAAAAAGCTCACTTTAGCAAAAATCTTCTATTTCAGCCCTAATGTGCAAATAAGCAAAACTAATGAGTCATCAAAAACGAAAAAATAAATAAAACGTTCCTCTGATGGGTTTTATTGCATACCTGAAGATTAGTAAACGCTGAAAGTTTCATTCAAATATATTTTTCCATTAAAGCGTGACAGCTGGTTGAACTTTTTTGGAGGTGACCTCACTTAGCCTTGAATAACTCGTTGACCTTAGATGACCTAGCCTCAATATTTCCACACAACATGCCAAATTGATGTGGGAAAGGGGGTACCAAATTTCTGCGTGCTGCCTCTTTTTCAATATCCGCGAAAAACCTTAGGGAAGGGGGAGGGTGCATGATGACCCCCGCCCTCAGAGACGGAGGCGGGTTAATGCGCAGGCATTCATGTCAGGTCGTTGAGTTATGTGGCGTTGTTGAGTTATGTGTCGTTGATCATTATGTCGTTGAGTTATGATCAAAGTGGCATGACCAGTCGCTGTTCGTGTCAACCGTGAATTATCGGCAATTAATCTCACTTATTGCCACCTAATGTCTAATGTCGGATGTGTTACAATAAGAAACGCTTCGAAGAACCATGACGAAATATTGATTAAAAACACCTAGTATCTAAAGGTTTTCTTTAACCACGTGCACAAAGTCTTTCAACAGAACAGAGGATCCTCAGAACGCTCAATGTTCGTACTAAAGAACAGCCAAAATCCTTCATGTACAGAACGTCACCTTCCGCAAGAAATATACTAGCATCCGCGTCTTTGAAATATATGTTATAATTATTTAACTTCAATGGCGATTATTGTGCAAGAATATGGGGCAGGATCTTGAGTTCTTACACACACTTCAGTTCTTCTGTTCGGTTCGGTTTGGTTCGCTTGTGTTCTTACGTACACTTCGGTGATGCACAAAAGGCTAGGCATCGCGTTAGAATGCATGTTGTTATTTTTTTATCAGAAAGGGCGCTGGGTTTTCCGACGAGCGTTTTCCCTACGACGAGGACACGACGTACCAAAATAATCCGGTGTTGTCGCATCGTTCCTACGAAAGAACGGTGAGCTGTAAGCGATTCTTCTTTTACCACTGGCTCTCTGGTTTTTCAACCGAAACTTAGCGACACGTAGCGATACTTCTCAACACCTATTTGAAAGAACTCTGTGGGGTGTCGCATAGAGTTGTATTTAAATAGGACAAAAAGAACCCCAGTGTTCTTAAAGAATATTCAGGTGGGATGACTAACAACTCCGCTAACGTGTTTGTCTGGTTGCATACGTGATTAACCTCTCCAAGGTCATGCAAGGTCGTTGACCCAATTCTTCCTCAGATTACCGTTTCTGGTTTCTGAGTAACTCTGAGGTAAATTTGGATACTGGAAGTGTATTTGGTGTCCATGTTTGGCCTTAGGTACACTAATAGCGTTTCCAGGAATATTTGAAAAGTTTCCAAACAGACGTCAACACATGCACCTCGTCTGACCCTTGGATTCGATTCAAAGTCTAAGGCAGTCGCACGATTGGAGAGGGTTACTTTTGCGTTCCGAGCATCGCGCACTCGAGTTACTCTCACAGCCGCAGAGGCCGGAACCGGTGCAGGTCTAACGGTGATGTTGAGCAACTCTTGAGGACGCCCGACGCCGATGACGGGCGCCGAGCTGATCGTAGATTCTAGCCGGTCGTCCTCGCGCTTCTCCCTACACGGTCTCGTCATCACGGCCGATCGCGGCTTCTGCATCACCCACGACATGGTCACCACGCTTCAGGGACACGAAGTACACCTCGTCTCCCGAAAGCTAAGTCGCAAACTGACTTCTGCATTTGTCCTGGGTTAGCTTACACTTACCCCATTTTATTTTTCAGTTTTTGGCGATGAAGTCGGTCGCCTATTTGGTGTCCACAATCGACAACTAACTCTGGAGATAGCCCTGAGGGATTTTCCCCTTAACCAACTGCAAACTATATTTAAACACATAATCATAATAGGTGCCACACCTCAACGCTTTTACATTGGTAAACAAGTCTATTAATTCTTATCTGCTGACTCGCACCCCATGTTCACTGTCCGAAAAAATCCACCCACACCGACCCGATACCTGCAGACACGGAAAGCTCCCCTGCGATGGAGAACGCTCAGTACGTGTCTTATCTCGATTCAGTCGCACATCTGTTAGAGGATTTTTTGCATAGCGATCGCTGGATCAGGTTACCCGGTCAAAACACCCCATCGACTGGCGCGTCGCGGCGTCCGGCTCGGGCTTCCCCGCGCCGCCCGTGTCGGCTACCGCACCGCATTGCGGCCTGCCGGGATACAATTTATTACTACCGGTGTTAGAGCAGCTAGGTGCACCTGAAACGTACGGTACATATTGTCAGAGGATCGCTGATTTCATTGGTATTGGTCTCTAGTTGTGCGCTGTTGTTTTTTTTATCAACCTGATTCGAACTTGGAGGTACTAAAAAGTTGAACGACTATTGTAATGACTTATTGTTTGAGGAAAGATAGCATATTGTGAACCGCTCTATGCATTTTTGAATTGCTCAACGCAGTGAGAATGCTCGCAGCTATCGCTTCATATCTCACTTGCCTAGGTTTTTCGAATGCGTCTTTCCTGTATCTGTCATCAAATTCCGACAACATTTGTACACATGTGCATCATTGTTTTCGATACGTAATGTTGTCGATGTTTATGGACTTGCTACTATGCCCAATTGTGTGCAATGCACTGGCGGATCTAGCCCACCGGTTTGGGGGGAGGGGGCCAACTTTCGGTTTTCGGCCCCCTCCCCCAGTGGCGTACCTAGGAATTGCATCAGGGGAGGGGTCGAACGGATTTGGAGGATGCCCATTCTCCCACTATTTTTGGTTAAAAGCACCGGATTTCGACCACTATTTGGCAAAGGGGCACATTTTTAGAATAATAATTAAAATTAAAATAAAATAAAAAGTAAAATAATAATTGACAACATAATTTCCTGTGTTGGGAGGGGCCCAAGCCTACCTCCACCGTTTCTATGTTACCGGATTTTTGTTCTTGTTTACCAAAACGTTCACGTTCAACGTCTTGTACCACGTCAACGTTCGTGCACGTGGACACTGGCGGATCCGATTTTGTCAACTCTTGCTGTAAGCAGAACTTCAACAGCATAGAACCCTCGATGTGTCAGAATCTACTATGCTACCATATTTTGCTTCCAAACAATTATAAGAAAATACCTTTAAAATTGGAGAATATTTCACCCGGAAAGCTATTTTTTAACCTCAGCAAAGGTTACTGCATTTTAATTTAGTTTACTTTTGTTGGTTTGCGGGGGCCAAAAGACACTATGCCCCCCCTCCCCCTTTGAAGCGCTTGGGGGCCATGGCCTGAATGGCCCCCCTGGATCCGCCAGTGGTGCAATGTGTCACAAAAACCATGACTTGGTGTGCTTCAGGCATTTCTTGATGCAATGGCACCACAAATATCACGTAAAAATAGTCGAGAAATACATTGGTGGCCAGTTTTTTCCCAGAGTTATCACATGGTGATGAGCGTGATGTTTTTAGGGGAGCTCAGGGCAACCACCTCTCAATGAGGGGTTGACGAATTTTCCTTTTCCCCCTTTAGCACACCAATGTGTGTATTATCAATCAAGGGGCACGCTTGGTGCAAACTACACCAACATTGTGTCGTACATGTCGCCATTATGACGTGCTTAATTGCCACACAAATCAACGCTCCATATAGCAGTTGGGAAATCCACGGCATTGCTTGGTTACTCCTGCGGGAGGAGTTCGCTGATTGATAATTGTGCTTGCTCTCAGTGGTGCTTTATATGAAACTAGTTACAATTCATGGAACCAGGAAATATATGGACCATGGTGTTTCCTTCTGATTGCCTTTCAGTTCTAATCGCTGGCTTTTAATAGAACGACATTGAGCGATGTGATACATTTCGGACAAAACAAAGCCCTGTGAAGACTGAGATAGTGTGGATGGGTAATGTCCTTGAACTGCACGTGCATTGTGCTTCATTTTGCAAGTAAATTTTGCATCACGCGCCCTCTCTGTTAGGTGTTTGCTGTCATCAGGAGGGCTAAGAAGTTCTCTCGGTCAGTTATTTTAGCAGTTCGGGCCCCTTGATGGACCTAGGGGCCCCTTACGTCACACCGGACACCCTTCTCTTATATTCGGGCAGTCTCCGTGGCGCGAGGAACTCTTCATCGGCCTGAGGTCTGCTGTCAGTTCTGGACCCCTCCCTTAAGTGTTGCCGAAGCTGATCTAGGAGCCTTGCACGTCAGGCCCAGGGCCCCCTCCTCTCTCACGGTTCAGGGCATTCTCCTTCCGGCCGGAGGCCCTCTTTCAGGTCCCTCCCCAACAGCTTGGGTCCTCTCCGTCAAGCCATGGCATCTTGTATGGCTTGGACCCCCGCTGTCTGTCCAGGGGTCATCGTACCGGCTCTGGGCCCTCTCCGACGGCCCTGGATCTTCCCACGGCTAGAGGTCGTCTTCGTCGGCTCAATGGCCCTCTCTTGGGATCCATGGTCTTTTCCGACATGCTGGATGCTCTTTTTAGCGGCTTTGGCATCTTCATCAGTTAAGGACTTGGACGGCTTAGACCACCTCCGTCCGTCCAGGGGCCCTTCACAGCGACTCGAGGCCATGTCCGGCGGCCCGGGGTCCTGTCCGGCGGTCCAGGGTCCTGTCCGGCGGCCCGGGGTCCTGTCCGGCCGCCCGGGGTCCTGTCCGTCGGTCCAGGGGCCCTTCACAGCGGCTCGAGGCCCTGTCTGGCGGTCCGAAGTCCTATCCGGCGGCCCGGGGTCCTGTCCGGCGGTCCATGGTCCTGTCCGGCGGTCCAGGGGCCCTTCACAGCGGCTCGAGGCCCTGTCTGGCGGTCCGGAGTCCTATCCGGCGGCCCGGGGTCCTGTCCGGCGGTCCATGGTCCTGTCCGGCGGTCCAGGGGCCCTTCACAGCGGCTCGAGGCCCTGTCTGGCGGTCCGAAGTCCTATCCGGCGGCCCGGGGTCCTGTCCGGCGGTCCATGGTCCTGTCCGGCGGTCCAGGGGCCCTTCACAGCGGCTCGAGGCCCTGTCTGGCGGTCCGGAGTCCTATCCGGCGGCCCGGGGTCCTGTCCGGCGGTCCATGGTCCTGTCCGGCGGTCCAGGGGCCCTTCACAGCGGCTCGAGGCCCTGTCTGGCGGTCCGGAGCCCTGTCCGGCGGCCCGGAGCCCTGTCCGGTGGCCCGGGGTCCTGTCCGGCGTCTCGGGGTCCGTCCAGAGGCTAGGGGTTCCTCTTCGTCGGCTCTGGGACTCTCTTTAGCAGCCCAAGACCTCTTCCGTCAGGCCGGAGGAATAAGTTTCTAGTTTGGGCCGTTTCCATCAGAGCAGGGCTTGATCGTCGGCTTGAGTCTCCTACGTCAGCTCAAGCGCCCTTCATGTTGGCTCTGGGCCCTGTCCGACGGTCCAGGATCCTTTCCTGTGGCCTATGGTCCTATGGTCCATCAACGTCGGCTCAGGGACCTTCTCTATTGGCTCATGGTCCCTTTACTCTTTCACTCTTTACTGACCGGAGCCCTCTCCATCAGCTTGGGGCTCTTTCGTCGACACAGGGGTTCTTCACTTCGGCTCATGAATGCCTCACGTCGGCCCGGGCCCTTCACCGGTGGCCAGAAGGTCCCCTAGAGCGCTAAATTTATTGCGTGTTTCGTCACGACTCGCTAAAACACAACATATTCAACGGCCCACGTGGGCCCCTTCCGGGCCCAATGGGGTGTGGGGGAGGAGAGGCATAACCCTCTCCCTTCTGGGTCCGCTACTGTTGGAGCAAGACTTCTCGAATATTTTTGAATACTCTTGAGTACTATTACTCGTCAATCCTTTTGAGAAGAGTTTGATTGCCAGTGCAGATGCAAATGTAGAATGCAAGGTCCAAGCGTCCATCGAGGAACTTTGATGAGACTGCTCTGCACGCCGGTAGCAGTGACTGGAGCGGTATTTCCACACTTCCAGCGCACCTACACCACACTTACAACGCACGTACAACACGTTTACGCCGTACTTACACCACGCTTACATCACACCTACACCACACTTACACCGCACCTACAACACACTTACACCGCACCTACGACACACTTACGCCGTACTTACACCACCCTTATACCGCATTTACATAGCACTTGCACCGTATTTGAACCTTACTTACACCACACTTACACCGCACTCACACCCCGCTTACGCCGCGCTTACACCGCATTTACACTGCAGTTATACCACACTTACACCGCTGACACGTACTTACATCGTACTTACACCACACTTACACCGCACTTACACTGTACTTACACCACATCTACACCACACGGACGTCGCACTTACACCACACTAGTATGGAATGGCCATGTGCCACAATGCACCTACGAACAATGAATTATATCAACTTATGTCATCCATACCCGATCTATGACATGCCCCGGTCTGGATTCTACCGCACGACTGTTTCCCCACAACTCCTGCTCTCGACGGCGCCTCTGCTCCAGCTCGCCCAAGCCATTCATTCCCGCTTCTGGTAGGCGAACTGGCGGACATTCTCGCCCAACGCTGCCGGCCATCCCGCCGCGTCGGGCGCGCCGAACGCCGCGCGTGTAAACAGCCGCGCCTCACGTCCAATCGCCGGATCGCGGCCGGTGACCTTGGACGTCCGATTGCGCCGCGGCGGCAAAGCTGCCAGATTTGAGACGCATCAGCTGACTGAAGCGGCGACGCCTGTCGATGCGAAATTCGCTTTCTTTGATCGTCCAGCTTTTGCACCTGATGATTCCGCGAACAGATTTGCCATGGCAGACGGGTGGGAGGCATTCTCCAGAGGCTGTGGAGGTTATTTTTGCCGTAAAAAGACGAAATACCTTCGGGAATTTCGGCCAGTCCATTCCAATTATATTCGTAACGCTACACAACTGCGCGGTAGCCGATATGTTTGCGCCCTATAACTCTAATAACCAATCAGAAATTCATTTATAATGGTAAACATAGAAGAGAGCAAACGAGCAAAAGTCATGTGGCAATGCCTGCCATTCACCGTTTCTCCCAGCCAATATCACATGACACCGTCAATGTTATATCGTGACACTGGTGGGTGTAGTGGGGTCACAGGGGTGATGCCCCCATCCCCGAAAGGTCTATAGTTGCCGAAATGTTGCACTGAAATGCATTTTCTCGAAAATTATCAGCATTTTTTCAAGACAAATGGTGTCTTAACCAGACTCGACGAATGTTAGTTGTTCCAATCTGAGGCGTCTGTTCGAACTAGTTGTTGAATGGCCCCCCTCCCCAATCAAAACTTCTGGATCCACTCCTGAACCTGATCAGACCAGACACCCGTGTTTCGCGACCGAAAAAAAACAGCGAGGTACTTGTTTCTGTGATCGAAGTCAAATATGTCACATCACGCATAGGCTTTCTATGCGTGGTGAAACACGTGTTCTAAAGAAAAGAAAACGTAGGTCACTATTCTTGCTTGCGGTGGTGAAAAACTGGTGTCAGATAACACAATCTGTGCAAATGTCGCAGGATATCTGGCGACTTTTCCTCAGAACTACATAATTCCCAGCACGGTGATGTGGCAGCCCTGGCCAATGGCGGAGTAAATAAACACTTCAGCGACCAGTATAGACCGCACCGCACCGAGTTCCGCCGATCAGCCGAGTGTCACAGGTGTTCGTTGTCTGCGCGAGAGGCCTGTGCGAGCGCAGTGCAGCTGAACACCTGCGCAGCGTGCCGCCCGGCGCCATGATTCTCTACTCCTTCTTCATGAGTTCTTGCGCGTGGCGTGTGCGGGCGGTGCTGCAAGCCAAAGGCATCCGGTACGAGTACCGCGCCGTCAACCTGCTGAACGGGGAGCAGCTCGGCGACGAGTTTCTGCGCGTGAACGCGATGGGCCAGGTGCCGGTGCTGGTGGACGGCGAGCTGGCGATCACCGAGTCGATCGCCGCCATCGAGTACCTGGAGGAGAAGTACCCGCGGCCGGCGCTGCTGCCGACGCGGCCGGAGCTGCGCGCGCAGGTGCGCCAGATCTGCCAGCTGATCGCGTCCGGCACGCAGCCGGTGCAGGCGGGCGCGTTCAGCAGGCTGGACGAGCTCGGCGGCGCCGGCGCCGGCCTCAAGTTCGGCCAGGAGGCGATCGCGCGCGGCTTCGCGGCGCTGGAGCGGCGGCTGCAGACGACGGCCGGCGCGTGCTGCGTCGGCGACAGTCTGACGCTGGCCGACTGCTGCCTCGTGCCGCAGGTGTTCAACGCCCAGGCGCGCTTCAAGGTGGACGTCGGCCGGTTCCCGGTCATCAGTCGGCTGCAGCGCAGTCTGCTGGCGCGGAGCGAGTTCGCGGAGTCGCACCCGGCCAAGATGGCCGACTGCCCGCACGACTTCGCGCGTGTGAACCTTGTCGAGGCGGTGGCCATGCCGGCGCGGTAGCCGTCGGTGCAGCGTCCGCCGGCGGCGCCGGCCAGTGCGTCTGGTGCGCATTCAGACGGCACGGGTGTACTGCCTCCTGCAATGGACATCTTTCATGTCGGCACAGACCGTATCTTTGTTCAAGTTTCACCAGGGATTTTTTTAAATTTTAAATACTACGGTGGCATTTGGGTCTTTAAAACAATCTCCCAAATCACTTCAATAATTTATTTAAAATCTTCAGAATTCCTCCCTCGCCTTGTGATTGGTCAAATTATCTGTGACGTCCAAATGAGTTAAAAGACGCTCGACTACTGGCCATCTGAATTTGCATATAGGACGCCTCTGAGTTTGTACTAATTGCGACAGTTAGGTTGGATGACATCCCATCGTAAGGGGAAAATGGATCGTAGAAAACGGTGCTATTTTTCTTGTTTGTGCCAAGGTGCACAAATGCAGCTGTAAGTAAGCCAGAAGCGATATTCATCGGTCTCCCACCGGCCACCAAGATGAGGAAGTTGTGGAGTGATGCTGCGCGCTGATCACTGCCAGTGGCTCCGCTTGCTGCGGCGAACATTACATTGTATGTGCCACTGCTGGACAGAGGTACGAGCATTTTGATAGCCGTGGGTACGTCGAAGGTTGAGGGAGTGGGTACAACAAGTGGGTACGAACCACAGTCCAGCCATAAGAAATTGAGGTTTTACTTATTCAGGTTTAGCTGGAAAACAGCGGTTTTATCTTCCATTTTGGTGATAGCTCCCAAAAAAACAGAAGTGTATTTCACAAAGATGGGAAGTGTGACTTTTTAGTATCCATCTTGTTGGAAACTCCAGACGGCACGGATGCACCTGCAATGGACAAGAACTAGCACGGAGCACCGCTTCCTGCAATGGACAAGTTTGATGGGAGACTTTTCAACACTTGTTGGAAACAGACGCACGGATGCACCGCTCCGCAAGGAAATGTCGGGGTAGACCGTATTTTTTTTTCAAGTTTCGTTACTTATTTTTAATATTAAATACTACGGTGGCATTCAGCTTAAAAGATCCCGAAATCACTTAAATAATTAAAAGAAACGCTTCAGAATGCCTCGCCTTGCGATTGGTCAAACAATTTCATTACAACCATTTCATATTACATTAAGTGAGGAAAGTTGACATTCTCCAGCTGACTGCAGCAAGCAGCAGCATGAAGACAGCGGCATTTAGTAATTTTGTGCTTTAACACGCGCACTGCAGGTCCTCTGAAAATTACGCGCACTGGAAGGGGGGCAGATTCCACCCCCCCCCCCCACAAAGTTATCGGCCCCTATTAAAGCTAGAGCAACACAATTTTCAGGGTAGATGGGTACGGTGGTGAACTCTATTGCATGAAAATTGCATCATGACATTAGATGAATAACTTCAAGGCAAAATCAGGTAAAATATGCTACATTTTGCTTGTTTTGCGTGGACTGGCTTGACATTGTTACGGATCGCTGTTATTGTGTTTAAATGCTCCAAATGGGCTTCAATGATGTTTTGGACATGACTAATAATGTAATACAGATGATAGATGCGGCATTTGACCTCAGGCCAATTATATATCAGCACTTTATCAGGTCAGTTACCTGTTCCAGTAACCGGAACCGGGCCTCCCGGGCGGGCGGCCCGGCGCAATCGGCTTCACGAAGAAAGAGCTGAAGTACATGAATGAAACATGAATGGAAACGCTTAGGTTCACAATGGCAAAAACAGTAGTGTTCAGGATGCATTGGGAGTAACATTCAAACTGGCATGGATCGCTTGACAGTCATTTGCGATTATGACAACCTTCCAGTTGACCAAGTTTGGTTCCACTGATCTGTCATGAACTTGACCTGACTTGATCTCGGTGACCTAACATGATCTTGAAACTGTATAGCACAGCAATATACATCAAACAAGTCGCTAGTATTGTCAAGAACACTTGCCTTTGCCGATGTACGGTAAGCGCGTCAGTGCCGATTTGTGTGGTCTGGCGCTGTGAAATGTTATTTGACGGCCTCCAATTCGAAAAAAGTCCGATTTTCGTTTTTCTTTTATTTTATGCGACGCGCCGGACATTTCTAGGCAGGTACACAAAAATGACGTATATGGACCAGTAAAATCGGGAGTAATTGACGAAAATCCAGAGGGGTCGGCGGATGTCGCTCCTCCAATGCGCGTGTTGGTAATTTTTGAATTATTGGACTTTCTTTTTGCAATACAATGTTTGTGAATGTGGTCAACATGATGGGATCACTCATTTCCTCTGCAAATGCATAATTTTCAGTTGGTAGGCAAAACAACATCAAAAAGGGGCTTGGAGATGGGTAGCATAGCATAAAAATAATGTAAAACAAAAATGTAACAGAACCTAACCTAAACTAGCCTCACCTCACATGTCAGAAAATAATCTGAAAAGTGGAAAATTCCAAACAATTTCTCCCCGAAAAATTTTCAACCGAAAAAAACCTAACCCAACCTAACGTGTTCTAATATAATGTTAAGAAAAAACTTTCTTTCTAAAAAAGGAACTTTTCAAAAGTCAAGGAAATCGAACCTAACCTGATATAACCTAACCAAACCCAAACGCTTTGCTTGCTTCATGGAGGTAGACTGTGCAAAACTTGTCTCATGAACACCTTACAACAAAGTAATACCAAATATTCGTCACATTGTGCACAACACTGCAGAAACCCCAGCATTAGTATGCTTGTAATGCTTTTCTCAATCCCAGTGAATTTGCACAATATACCTAGTATTCCATGTAAAATAGGCCCAGCAATCCTTGTCCTCCATCTGAAATCCATAGCGGTTCTAGGTAATGAACCACTTCAATTTTCAATTCGATAGTCATCCCTTTATACATTAACTCCACCAACATCATCAAAATATGGCGGCAGTTGCAGAGGGATCTTGCTCACTCTGGTTCTTCAAAATGCTGCTGGATAATATTGGATGACATTAGCCTACACCTACTGATAACTGATTACCTATGTTGCTCTACACCTAATTGTGATTGATCATGTTAGCCTATACTACATGCGGATATCTGATCATGCCTGCCTTGACCTGTTGATAATTGATCATATCAACTGCTACACCTGCACAGTTTATATCTAAAAAATCAACATGAAAACCTGTGTGACTTGTCTAAAATCCATAGGTTGTGGCCAATCAATTCCTTCAATTTGCCATTTGGTAGCAACAGAGGCGTAGAAACGTCTAAAAAGTGTGGGTGGGAAAGCCACTTTTGAAGTTTATGCTTACTATGCATCGCCATAGTATTAACGTTAAGCTGTCATGACAAGTTGGGCCCACCCCCCACCCCCACCCCCACCCTGTCCCCTGTTCCTACACCTATGGAAAGCAAACCTTTTTCCAACATCTCCATGAACATCATCCAAATATTGCAGCATCAATTGGAGCAGGCATCTTACCCACGCCGTTCCATCACAATGACGATGGAAGGTCTGTGACATCTGCACTGTCACCAATGCACATGCGCATTTCAACTGCACCTCTATGTATTTACCTATGTATTTCACCTATCATGAAATGTGAAATGTGCAATATTCACCACTTAAAATAAAATTGACGTGATATTTACGAACTAATTATGCAGTCCGTACAGCTTTGGGATACAGTTTGCCCCATTATAGAATGCCATTTATGGAACCATGTATCAAGAACTTCTGTGTTGCTGAAGTGGAAGCCATGATGTTTATTCAGCGAAGGCACACATAATTTATGTCAGTGTCTGTTCCATTATTTCATTCATTTCACTCACGAGCAAAACATAGTACATGCAAACGTTTGTTGTTTGTCCACACAATATCTCATTGCACCGGAGGTGAAAGTGAAAGGTTAACTGCTGCATTGCCACACAAATTGATTACCTGCCCTGCCAAGTTTCATATTTTCTTTTAAAAAATTGGTAACATTTCAGTATCACCAGCCCTTGCCTTATTATCCATGACGCGAGTGGGTTGAAAAACTTCGTGTGGGAAAATTCAAGTAGGCTTCCTCATTCGTTTCTGGCTTGACCACTTCGAGACTCTTGTGTGATGTCATCGATACGAGAAGGATTTTTAAATCGATGGCAACATCTAACTGCAATTATTTAAATGTGTCATAAATGCTCTTCATATCCCTCCCCTTCTTTCCGGTCAGATCCTCACACCCCGTCTCAGAGACGGGGTGTGAGGATCTGATCTGAACCCCCTCTAATCTCCAAACTAAGCTTCGCACGAAAACGAAAGAGGTGTCATCGGAATGCACTCGACGAGTACGGCCAGAAACCACCTTAAATATTTTATCCCCCCAACAAAAGTGACGTCACTAGGGGGTCTATGTTCTCACAACTGACTTCATGTTTTTGCCTCTGAGGAGTTCATTTTGGGGAGATTTGAAAAAAAACGTTTTTAGAATTAGAAAAGAAGGAGAAATGGACCATGGAACTAAAAATTTTACCCACCCAATTTTTTGTTGTTGTTGAATTTCACAATTTTGAGCTTTCAGTTTTCTTTAATTTTTTTTAATGGGTGGACCGCTAAACGTTGTTTGAAGTCAGCTTGCCCTCGTAAAAAAATGCTTACTTTATACAGAATCTTCGATTTTAGCCATAACGGTCAAATATGCAAAACTAATGGCATCAAAACCAAAACGAAAATCCTCTGGTGCGTTTTGTTTCATTCCTAAAGATAAGCAAACGCTGAATGTTTCGTTACAATATCTATCCGTGAAAGCGTGACGACTGGTTGAACTTTTCTCGAGGTGACCTCACTTGATGTTGACGAACTCGTTGACCATAATATGACTCCTGGCCTCAAATTGTCACACAACATGCCAAATTGATGTGGGAAAAGGTGTACCAAATTTTGGCGCGCTACCACGCACCGCTCACACTATCTGCGGAAAACCTTATGGGGTGCGCATATCACTCTCCCCACCCCCTCCTAGACACGGCGGGATATGAACAAAATCCTTCAGTTCTGTCCATGAATTATTAGTACCGTTTTTCGCAACCAAAAACACATTACGTGACGGTTGTCCATGTCAGTAATTTTTACTGGGCTCCGACACACGACTGACTGTACATTATCTTCATAAATTAATGTATATTACTTCTGTGTTCAGCACACGCATCACATGCTTGAGGTATGATGAATTGCCGTCAAGCTTTCGGCTTACAGAATATGTCAAAATGCACGCTTTCGTCGCTTCATGACAAACTTGCGGTCGCCTCTGTAACTACGACCCTCCCTCGACCCGGCGCAGACCACATGACATCCCTGTACGCACATGGCACTCAATCGCTCGCAAATATAGCACAACACCGATGGTGAGCGCACGCGCTCGGGGCTGAAGCAGCGCTTTGGTTGGAAACCCGTTTCGTGCTGTTGCCCTGTAGGATGTAATTTAATAACAATGAATACAAAGTAATATTGTAGGCAAAAACCCACTGCAATGTGCAAGCTCGTTTGCAAGTAGTTTATTGGTCGAATAACGTTATGTGACATGTATGGCATAAAGGACATACTGGACATATAGGTTGCGGGCTGAATCAGTTCCGGAGTGTCAGCGATGAGCTGAACATTGCTGTTCGCCGAATGACGTGATGTGTGACTTCATTTCGGTGCAAACAATCCAGATCATGTCCCTTGCAAGCAATCAACGACCCTTCAAACCGCCTCTGAAACCTGCCTCTTGCCCGTCGTACTCTGGAGATATATTCACACAACGCATGAGTGTAAACACGCAGCCATGCGGCGGACGTCCTGCCTGCGGAGAAGGGTGCGTCAGATTACACGACGGTGGCGAGTGATCAGCTGCGGTGTGTTGGCGTTAGATTACACGACGGTGACGAGTGATCAGCTGTGGTGTGTTGGCGTTAGATTACACGGCGGTGGCGAGTGATCAGCTGCGGTGTGTTGGCGTTAGATTACACGACGGTGACGAGTGATCAGCTGTGGTGTGTTGGCGTTAGATTACACGGCGGTGGCGAGTGATCAGCTGTGGTGTGTTGGCGTTAGATTACACGACGGTGACGAGTGATCAGCTGTGGTGTGTTGGCGTTAGATTACACGGCGGTGGCGAGTGATCAGCTGTGGTGTGTTGGCGTTAGATTACACGGCGGTGGCGAGTGATCAGCTGTGGTGTGTTGGCGTTAGATTACACGACGGTGACGAGTGATCAGCTGTGGTGTGTTGGCGTTAGATTACACGGCGGTGGCGAGTGATCAGCTGTGGTGTGTTGGCGTTAGATTACACGGCGGTGGCGAGTGATCAGCTGTGGTGTGTTGGCGTTAGATTACACGACGGTGACGAGTGATCAGCTGCGGTGTGTTGGCGTTAGATTACACGACGGTGACGAGTGATCAGCTGTGGTGTGTTGGCGTTAGATTACACGGCGGTGGCGAGTGATCAGCTGTGGTGTGTTGGCGTTAGATTACACGGCGGTGGCGAGTGATCAGCTGTGGTGTGTTGGCGTTAGATTACACGGCGGTGGCGAGTGATCAGCTGTGGTGTGTTGGCGTTAGATTACACGACGGTGGCGAGTGATCAGCTGCGGTGTGTTGGTATCAGTTTGCGGTTCAACGGGTGGTTGTAAGCATAACCAGAGTATCTTTCAAGCATGATTTGGTAAACGGACGCTCCGAAATGATTTATCCACTAAGCGATAAGGAACAGAAGCGGACATGTCGACTCTCGCGCCGGTAGCGGACACGTCTGGAACTACAATATGGATGCTGAAACGCTTGAACAATCTGAATAATATTTCGGCATTCACAGTACATTGACGGGTTCTGTATTTATTTTCTGAAAATAGAAATTGGCCTGCATTTTCTGATAGACTTTCGGTGCACCTGGGCTGAAGAAACGGCGCGTCATTTTCGGGGTGAAACTTCACCATGACTGCTAACAACCTGCATTATCCCGCGCCGTCTCGGGGGGGATTGTTAACCGCCCCAACCCCTAAGGTTTTTCGCGGATAGAGGAAGAATGGCGCGCGTCAGCGCGCCGAAATTTGGCATACCTTTTCCTACATTAATTTGACATGTTGTGTAAAAATTTTGAGGTCAGGTCATTTAGGGTTAACGAGTTAGTCGAGGTCAAGTGAGGTCACCTCCAGAAATGTTCAACCAGTCGTCACGCTTTACCGAATATAGATATTTTAATGAATCTTTCATTGTTTGCCTATCTTTAGGGAAGAAACAAAGCGCACCAGAGAAAATTTTTCTCCCGTTTTTGATTACTTATTAGTTTTGCATATTTGCCCATGTGAGCTAAAATCGAAGATTCTTGCTAAAGTAAGCATTTTTTATTAGAGCAAGTTGACTTCGAGCAATGCTTTCGGTTCACTCTCTCTACCCATTAGAAAAATAAAAAGGAAAGAAAATTGAAAACTCAAAATTTTGAAATTTCAAAAATGAAATATAATTTTATTTGTGGGTGGGTAAACATTTTAGGGCCGCCATGGTCGATTTCCCCTTCCTTTTCTGATTCCAAATAATTAGTTTATTCTTCAAATCTCCCCCAAAATGAACTCCCCAGAGCCAAAAAACATGATGTAAGTCGTGAAAACGTAGGCCGCCTAGTGACGTCACTTTTGGGGGTGGATAACATTTTGGGGGTGGTGTCTGGCCCTACTCGTCGAACGCTTTCCGATGACACCCCTTTCGTTTTCGTGCGACGCTTAGTTTGGAGATTAGAGGGGGTTGTATCAACCCCACCCGAGACGGGATGTGAGGACATGACCGGAAAGACTGGGAGGGTTAAGCCAATGGCTCACGTCTCCGGGCTGGTGGTGCACCATTCCATACAAAGAGTGATTGCGATTGCACGCATTTCCCAAGAATGGCTTCGCGTTGAGTTTTCGAACCCAAATTAATTGGTCTGTCTCGAATATTCATTACAAACGATTCGGTTAACAAAAGCATACCGCCTTTTTCGAGCTGAGCATCCTAAATAGTTCCGGAGTGCTTAAATGAACAGCATATCAGCTGACGATCATCAGTAAAGATACAGCAATTAATTTCTGTGCGGAAGGAAGAAGCTACAAGACATCGAGTTTTTCCATTTTCCACCAATCATCGATATCCAGTGGCGGATTTAGAAGGATGGGGTGCAGGGGCGATTTTCAAATATGGGCGAGGTAAACATTGTCTACCCACGCGTCAAAACAGTGTCATGCTTGATGGACATTTGTGTAATGAATATGATTTCAAATATACCGTAAATGTATAAATTTCGAGAGCAAATTTCATCTTGTTCCAGCCTGACACCATATTCCCACCTAAAATGTAGCATGGATACAAAAACGTTGTTGCGCCTTGCTTAGATCGCTGACGAAAAAGCCAACTACATTGCCAGTGTCCTCCACGATTTAATGCACAGTGCCAACTTAGGCCACAAGTTTGGAATGCAACTATTTGCATGATAGAATTTAGGGTGAATGCAATTAAAGCAATAACAGAAATTACACAAAAACATGTACATGATTTTCTTGTAAATATGCATGACTTATAATTGTATCAAGCCATATTGTTTATTCGACTTGTCGAATGTTTTAAGATACAATTTAAGTAAACACCCGGATATAATTGTGGCGGATGGTGCCGCCTGGCGGAGAGCAGGTAATGCCATCAGACGTTCGAGATCCCCCTGTGACAAGTATGAAAAGTTCCACCGCTGTATTTTAGGATTTTTTAAGGGGTGGTGGGCGTACCGATTCAGGGACGTTATCAGGACATTGTGCTGAAACTGATGGTTAGGCGTGATCCGCGGAAAATTCAGATACCCTGGGAAAATTGCAAGCGGTGTCGCCCAGGATTTGGGATGAGAGGAGAGGCATGGTGCACTCAAATAATTTTCAAGGGTTTCAGGACGATAGCTTTTGTCACAGCGGATGGGGTGCAAATGAAGAATGCCATCATGAATGTGTCTCTAATGGATGGTGGCAGAGTCGATTCAGGGCTGTTTCCGGGATTATGTGGGGCGGCGGCTGAGGTGCGGGTTCACGGGTGCCCAGTAGTCCTCTCGAGGGGGATGTAGGGCGTCCAAACATGCGCATGAATGCTTTCGGCACTACCACACCTCCAGCTAGTTTGTACAACACTAAGCTTGCCATCACGATGAGCATCGTGGTTCAGTGCATGTTGCCCAAATTTCCAATTATTTCATACTGTCAACATCCTTGATTAACTCGTCTTCCCGATCAGATCCTCACACTTCGTCTCGGGGGGGATTATAAGGCCCCTTTTAATCTCCAAACTAAGCGTTGCACGAAAACGAAAGTGGTATCATCGGAAAGCGCTCGAAGAGTAGGGCCCAAAACCACCTCCAATATGTTCGTCCTCAAAAAGTGACTTCACCATCGGGGTTTATGTGATCACGACTGACGTCATGTTTTGGCTCTGGGGAATTTATTTTGGAGTATATTTTTTAAAAATTATTATTTGGAATCAGAGCAGGAAGGCTAAGTCGGTCATGGCCCCAAAGTGTTTGCCCACCAAAAAATCAGCATTGAAATATTTGGAAAGTTGCAAAATTTTGCGATTTTAATTTCTCCAAAATGTTCTATTCGAATGGGTAATGCACACCAGGAAACGTTGCTTAAAGTCAACTTTTCCTCATAAAAAGTGCTTAATTTAGGCAGAATCTTCGATTTAACCCAACTGCAAATATGCAAAACATGTCATCAAAAACAAAACAAAATGAAAAGTTTCTCTGGTGCGTTTTGTTACATCCCTAAAGATAAGCAAATGGTGAAAGTTTCATTCAAATATCTTTATTTACAAAAGCGTGACGACTGGTTAAACTTTTAGGAGGTGACCTCACTTGACCTTGAAACACTTGGTGACGGTAAATATTTTCTCAATATCCGTGGAGAAACTTAGGATGGGGGGGGCAAAATGACCCACGAGGCGGGGCGGGTTCAGTAGTGACCTTCTTCCTCCCCGTAGATATTTTGCCATATCCTTAGGGTGTAATCAATGCGTGGTGTCTTCATGTATTGCCTCGGTACTGATCGCGATCTACCATGATCGGGTTTTCATGATTGTATAACCCATGATCTACGGTAGGCAACTCCGATTATGTAGTGCCCCACCTCCTATAAATACACTGATATTTAAATGCATTTCCTTCCCCTCATCCTAGGCTAAGTTAATGCAAGATGCCAAACACGGACATCGCCGCGACGGTGGAGGACAGGGTGACGCGTCCCCGCAAAACTTCGTGAAATATAACATTACGCTTCCTACCGACAAGCTTATGAATGAACATATATCGGGGCTATGGGCTTACGGTGATGTGCAAATGCTTCCCCCAGCTCAATTTCGCCAATTGTGGATGGATTCGTTCGCATGCGATTGCATTTGTTGGACATCTGCGTGTGTCAAAACGTGTTCATTGCTATGCATAATAGTTTGTGTTTCCTCAAAACTACGCTATGTTCGTGTCGACTTCTGCGTGTAATGCTCAGCATCGAGCAGCAACTCCGCATGCACGACGTTTTGTCGGTCTCCCGTCTCCCGTCATACCGTTTCCAAGTGGATTCGGCAACTAACACTTGCAACATGTCACTTGTAAATGAAGTGCTAGGGAATTTACTAACGTAATCTGGACCGCATAGTAGACATCGAGGCCAACTTAGGTCAATGGGGTTGTCGTTTGTGTGTCATATTATTGTTGTATGATACATGCGTTGCATGAATGTGCTGTCGTATAAATTCCGGGTGTGAACAAGGACAGATTGATGCAAAACGATGACAAAAACAGTCATGCTGTCGCTCAAGAAATTCCTAGGGCTAGGAATTGATGGCTCGATTAAGCTGTCCAGCGATTGCCAAGGGCATGTCTATGAGTGTGCTGTAGTTCTTTCCAGGAGCCGGCTTCCTAGGCCTTTTCTGGAGTGTCTCGGGGTAGAAGCTTCAACCATAAGCTCCGTTCGGAGCAGGATAGGGCGCTCCGCGAACTTTGGGGTAACATTATATTCAGGGGGTGAACAGATATCGCAATTTGGCTGGACATAACCAACCGGAAGGCCAGTTGCATGGGGTGAGAAAATGAAGCCATTCCAAAATATAAGACCCGATACCCCTACATTTGGAAATACGACGATGCCATGTGAATCAAAGTCATACCATCCTGTGTCGTGGGGTATGGCTTGCTGTGATGGTGAATAAGCACTAAACACTGCGTAGTAGCGCAATTAAAGGGAAGTTAGAAAGCTTTTCCGGCTGTAGACACTGAGTAGAGCTGCTATGTTGGAAGCGCATTAATACACCATAAGAAACATTCCTCTATCCTAGGCGACATTTGTTAAACCGCCTCCACTGTTTTTTCGTTCTGTCGCTATTTTATATTTCCATAGATTACAGAGAAACAAGAAATCGTACAGTGTGACGAAGCTTTCATTGTACATTTTACTGATGTTATATTTTATGCCATGTCAGGTTAATGGGCTAGTTCATATCGGGTGTGACTACCTCCAACATCTTGCGATCGCCACTACCTATGCCCTAATCGAAAATGGACGCTAAGCAACAACGATAGTACCAAGCGGTGTGCATAGTTCCCGAAGCGTCAGGGCATGCATAGTAGAAAGACGCTCCCAACTATAATATTTGCCATACCTTGCCAGGTGCCCCCGGTTCATGCCTCATCGCAGAAGAGCTCTCCGGGGTATTCATTAATTAGATGCCCATCGGAGAGGTACTGACCTTTCCTAGTAAGAAGTATCCCTGGTGGGCAAAAACCTCCTGAGAACCCATTCACATATGCGCCTGCTGGACAGCACCTACTTAACAGACGTCTCCCAGGTAGACTCCTGGCTAAACAGATGTCCCAAGACAAATTGTTCCTAGCCAGTCATCTTCCACACACACATCTTCAAGGCAGACAGCGGAACAGCCCCGTCACTGTAAACTTCACATGTCCAATTTCCGAAGTGTTTCCCTTCGGAGTTTTTGCACAAGCTACTAGGCTGTTTGCCCGCGTCCGTCTGCTAAGAGCATGCGAGATAGTTTCTTTCAACTTTTCAAACGGCCATTTAAGTGGTGTTGTTGGCAGACGAGCCACACAGCCCACTAACAAGTTCGGCCACATTGATGTATACACGTCGCACACGGCTAACGTTCGAAACAACTTGCCGACACCTCAACATGCTGACACATTTAGAGACATATATCAGCCGAGTCACCCCTTGTTGACGTCACTTGGTCGTTGGCTCCCGTCCAGAAAGGCGTCCGCGCCGCATGCTCCGCCACCGCAGGCGCGTCAGAGGAGAGCTGCGCTCTGTTCCCTCTGGGTTGGTGCGTATTTTTGCATTTTCCAGAGGGGCGACACCCGTCGCTCGTTTTCCTACTTTCTTTTCCAGCGGGGTGACACCCGTCGCTCGTTCTCCTACTTTCTTTTCCAGCGGGGTGACACCCGTCGCTCGTTCTCCTACTTTCTTTTCCAGCGGGGTGACACCCGTCGCTCGTTTTCCTACTTTCTTTTCCAGCGGGGTGACACCTGTCGCTCGTTTTCCTACTTTCTTTTCCGGCGGGATGACACCCGTCAGCCCGGTGTTTTTCGTCGTCGTACACTTGTTCCCTGTGTTTGCCTGCTTGTTCTCTGTGTTTGTGTTGATTCCATTCTGTAGAGGGAGTTTTTCCACCCGGTGGGGAAAAACGCAAAAAAAAACAACCCCAGCTCACCACCGGACTCCGGATCCGAATGTCACCTTTGACCATACCTGACGATCATCGCGCGACCCCGAACTTGGCCCCTGATGCTCCCTCACTTGACACCGTTGGTGTCCCACGCCGGGCTATTCCTTTGGATGACGTCATGGAAACCCTTTGTGCTTCGCCGACCCCAGCTCGTCACAAGACCACGGCCAGGTCCGGACCAGACCATCACTCTTCAAGCAGCTGACTCATGCTCGAACCAGACCACGCCCTCCAAACCTGACTCAATCCAATACACCGAACCTTAACTCGACAGTGGTAGATAGCTCTTACTTAGTCGTGAAGCCTGTCGAGAAAACCGCTTCCTTCCGACCAGGGAACGTTTTCTTGTCGACCAAGCAACTCTCTCGGAATCCGCCCCTTAGCCAGTCTGGACATCGAAACCCTGACCTGCAGCACTGCTTGTCAGAAGCTTCAGAACAAGCCATATTGTCATAAATCAGCTACTAACATTATTATTTCAGCTCCATAGGCGTAGGAACAGGGGGGTCAGGGGCGCCATGGCTCCCCACTTTTTTAAAGTGGGAGAGCCAACAATGGTAGCTGTCCCCCCCCCCACACTTTTGAGACGTTTAGTTTTCCTAAAAAGCAGCATGCACGCATTTGAATATAAGGAAAACTTCCTGAAATAAATAACAAAGTAACGTTACACATATCGCATCATAGCTCTTCATTTGTTAACTCATGCACACTTTGACATGACCTTACAACAACGCATCTCATTCATGAATTGATGTAATATAAGCATCCCAACAAATGACGACAGGGTCCAAAAATAGCACTTCCAAAAACATCGCGCCGCTGCCCTTGGAAATCACACTAGGGGCCCAAAAAGTCACGCCAGAACCCTACAAGTCGCAGCAGGCTTCCCAAAATATAATTCCTACCCGGAATGTTACTTCTCGGCCACAAAAATTGCGTCAAAGGCCCCCAAAACGCGTCGGACCCGGAAAAGAAGCGCGCTGGAGCACCGAAATAAAAATGTACCGGGAGCCCAAAGAAACGTACCGGGGCCTAAAAATAGCGGGCCTGAGGCTTACAAAAATACAAGTCGATCACAAAAATCACAAAGGGACTCCATCGAGTCCACCCGAGCACCGGAAAATTCAGAACAGGTCCCGAAAGAAAGCTCTCCGAAGAGGACTTTCTCCCCTGAAGGGTGCCATCGGCTAAAAAAACTCGTTGAGCAGCCGCAGTGGCATAGCAAAGAGGAAAAATCCCACTCCTGAAGGGGTAAGCTCCGGAAAATCGCGCAGTGGTCCCTAAAAATGATTATGGGTCTCATTAATTCGCGCTGGGCCCCCCAAAAATAGGGGTTCTAAATAAATACAGCGGGCACCAAAAAACTCGCACCGAGGCCCAAAATTTGCGCGGGGAACGCCAAAATCGGGCTGTGGCCCAGATAAGTACAATGGGCCCCGCGAACTAGTGCCAAGCCCCACAAATATCGCGCTTGGGACTCAAAATGTATGTCGGTAATCCCATAAATTCTGGTCGGAACGTGAAGAAAATCCCCTCGGGGAGGGGGGGGGGGGGGGGTCCGAAAAAATTGCGTCGATGACCCAAAATAAGCACAGCGTGACCAAAATATCGTATAGGGACCCCACAAGAATCAAGCCGGAGCCCTCCAAAATAGAGAGAGATTCCCACAAATATATGTCCGAGCCGGAAAAATCGCACCTTAGCCTAAACATACCACCAGATGCCATAAAATCGCATACGGCACCGAAAAAAAAGCGCATCGGAGCTCGGAGAATCGCGACGGGACACAAAAAATGTCGCCAGGGGCCCGACAGATCAGGCCGTGGCTCGAACTTTGCATGATTCAGAAGAAGTCACCACAAATTGCGTCGAACCCAGAAAACTGGCGTCGGATCCCCCCGGAACCACGCGCCTGGGCCCGAAAAGTAGCGCCGGGACCCCGAGAACCGAACCCGGGACTACCAGAGCCACCAATGTTGTGCTGGGGTCCCACAAATGTGAGCGAGGGGCAACAAATAAACACAACGGGACCCTTAGAGCACAACTGGAGGACGAAAATTCACCGAGCCCTCCAAAGCGTACCGAATCTGGCAAAAAGGCGGCAGGGCCTTAAAACGTGCGATGCAACTCTAAATAAACACTCCGGGAGGTAAACAATACAACGTGGCTTCGAAGCACACCGGGGCCCTGAGACCGTGTGGGGACCTCAAAAACAGACTGGGGCCCTCAAAAGTCGACATGGTCGTAGAAAAGGAACAAAAAGACCGGGCACTAAATAAACATGTCGGGGTCTGCGAAAACGCGCCGATACCTAAACAAATATCGTCCGTCCACAACAAAGGCAACAAAACTCTAGAAAAGAGCCGGGGTCGCAAAAATGTGCCGGACCCATTACAATAATCGGTTGGAGCCCTAAATACATCCGTCGACGAAGAAAAACGCAAAGGGTCCAAAAGCGAACATCTAACTAGGGCCTCTGTTCAGTAGCCAATCTGGGAGCGTTTGAATCAAAGAGCTTAGGTGAATCAAAGCTCAGCGGGTATCAGGATTTCTTAGCCACCAGAAAACGTGGGAAGAAAACTAATCATCGAATTTAATTCAGGATGGGCACTTGTGGCTCTTAAGTCTGAACACTTCATGACTTTTTGAGGTGCCGTGTGTTGTCACCTTTCAGCTATTTTGCTTCGTATTCTAGGCCCCCAAAATAAGCGTTTACATTCCGTTTCAACCGGGTGCCACATGACAGACAGACAGACAGACTTTTTATTGAGGTCATCCACAATTGACTCGTGGCTATTATGACATCGCGTCAAATGGATGATGTAGTTGTAGCATTTCGTTTCAAGTGGTGGATATTATAAGGTGCACCAGGTGTGCTACAGAGATTATTGAGCTGACTGATCACCTGTGTGGTAAGGCCCTGAGGGTTAGACCCTGTGTGGCTAGGCCATGAGGACGAACACCATACCATGTATTTATTGTTTGTCGTTGCCTCAGTCTCTCAGCATGCCAATCCTGGTCGGCCACACACTCGATCAAAGCATTTTCAACTAGCGATCACCCGTCATTCCTGTTTCTGATCCCCTCCAGCATCAATCATGAAACTTATTTGACAATGTGATAGCAAGTAAGCTACGTTCTTGCTTATTCTGCCTCCTCACCAACATTGGTGAACATTTATAACTGGGGCATCTTAAAGACGCATAGTACTAAATCATGGAAACTAGGGCACACCACATACCCATTCGTGAGGCTGCAATGAGCTTGCACCCCCCCCCCCGACATACACATGCACATAGCAGAAATTGAATGAATTTTATTTGGACAGTAATAATAATGGTTTCACCCGCACCAGGAAGATAAGCATATTAATACCAAAAAGAATCGCCGGTCGTGAAAAGAGAGTTCAGCGAGAAGTGTGAGTTTGAAAGTACCTATTCTGCGATGATAGTTATTTTCCAGTACCACATGTTGCTGTTAGCCATAGGCGTGTCCAGCAGCCCCCCCCGCTTAGCGGTGAAAGATGTGTGTTAACTATTAAAATTTTCGAATTATCTATCCAAAAATGCACATGGTAATTTGCGAAATTCCTGGGTGCGCCCCTGCTGTTGACACTGGCCCACCCACTTTTTGAGACGTTCCTACGCCTATGCTAAGCCCTTAGCTTCTTTTTGGGATTGATCTAGGGCGAACCTTAAAAAGAGAAGACAAAAGGTATTAAATCATCAATGCAACATACTATTCGCCATGTTTGAAGCCTACAATGAACGCAGACCGCAAACAATACACAACTGCGATTCACCAAGCCTGTTGCCGAACCATGTACATCATCGTTTCAAAAGAATCGACACTAAGGAAAGGTTCTATCGCGGTTACGCATAGGCCATACTTTTCTCCCATCCCATCGATGCATTTACACGGCTTCACCTCGGCCTTTATGTCAATCATACAACACTTACCTTACAGGTAAGTGTTGATACATATCCTACATATCCTCCTTCATTGTCGGAAACACCACGGCTCTCGAAAAACACTTACCAGCTACTGCCAAACACGCATTTCCTTTTATATTCCCACACTGTTGGGTGATGAAAACCCAATTCTTATTAAACTACTATTCGTTTTTCTCAGAAATACCAACCTGTTGCAGGATTTGTAAATTGAATTGAACGGCATTACACATTTTTCATGGCACGAAATGGCCCGAGGAAGCCGAATTGCCTAACCCAACAAAACAAAACAAACGAACACTTGGTGATGTCGATGCTGGTGATGCCGGTATTAGTGCTGTCGGTACTGATGATGTTGGCACTGATGATGTTGGTACTGATGATGTTGGTACTGATGATGTTGTGCTGACGATGTCGGTGCGGGTGACGCCGGAACCGGTGATGTCGGCATTGGTGCTGTTGGTACTGGTGCTGTCGGCACTTGTGCTGTTCGTACTGGTGCTGTTGGTACTGGTGCTGTTCGTACTGGTGCTGTTGGTGCTGGTGCTGTTGGTACCGGTGTTGTTGGTACTGGTGATGTCGGCATTGATGATTTCGGCGGCACTGGTGATGTTGATGCTGATCGTGTTGGCACTGGTGGTGTTTGTGTTGGTGATATCGGTGCTGGTTATGTTGGTACTGGTTATAAAGCTGCATGCCTACACGTGTGAATAGTGCAAGAGTATTGAAAGTGCATGTCCGTAGCCACCTTAGTCTCCTCAGAACGTTTTATTTGTTCAGTGTGTTGGTGCTCCAGTGAGAAACGTTCACTCCCTGACAATGCAGTTGATGTTGTTGTTAGTGTTAGCATTGGTATTGTTGTCGCTGGTATTGGTATTGATGTCGTTGGTATTGTTGTCGCTGGTGTTGGTATTGATGTCGTTGTTATTGGTGTCGTTGGTGTTGGTGTTGGTGTCGGTGTCGTTGGTGTTGGTGTTGGTGTTGTTGGTGTTGGTGTCGTTGGTGTTGGTGTCGTTGGTGTTGGTGTCGTTGGTGTTGGTGTCGTTGGTGTTGGTGTTGGTGTCGTTGGTGTTGGTGTTGGTGTCGTTGGTGTTGGTGTCGTTGGTGTTGGTGTCGTTGGTGTTGGTGTCGTTGGTGTTGGTGTCGTTGGTGTTGGTGTCGTTGGTGTTGGTGTCGTTGGTGTTGGTGTCGTTGGTGTTGGTGTCGTTGGTGTTGATGTCGTTGGTGTTGGTGTTGTTGGTGTTTTACGACGCTCTGGTGTTTACAACTCTGGTTTCGTTGCAGTTAATTTCGATCATTTTCAAGTCTTGAGAGCTATAGGAAAAGGAAGCTTTGGCAAGGTAAGTGGAGATCGACATATAACACACATGTTTCACATTTGAATACGAATATGCATTCGGTTATATATCGCTCGCACGAGGAACGAGGAACGAGGAACACGAGGCTTGCTATATTCTAGATTTTGTCGGAAAAGGAGGAACACATATTTTGTCCCTTGATGATGGTTCCTACCTCCGCCTACATCCGAATCCGCATCCTTATATCCTCCACACTGATTTGTTTCGGCATGGGTGTCACTGTGACGTTGAGTGTGGGGGAAAATTAATGTTTTTGATGGCTTTTTCTCCGGAGAGGGGCGCCATCGGCTGAGGAAAAACTCCCTAAGCGGAGTGAGTTGGGGGGTTGGGGGTGCACTCGAGCGTTCGGAAATGGGCGCCTCAAATTTCTACAGAGCTAAACTTTGGCCTCATTGGGGGGGAAGAGACAAATCAGTGATTGTGTGGGAAAATTAATAATTGGTGGGCAGTCAACCGCCTCCCCCCCTTAACGCGTACAAAGCGACAACCCTGTGGCCAGGCGTGCACAGTGTGTAATGCATACATTAATAATAATTGCTCATACATCTATGATATATCAGGCAAGTGAAGGCTATGCAGTGGTAAATGCAATCTATCAACGCTGTCCCGCTGTCGTGTTTCTAAATTAGCCCATGCTACTTAATACACACACACACACACACACACACACACACACACACACACACACACACACACACACACACACACACACACACACACACACACACACACACACACACACACACACACACAAACACACACACACAAAAAATATATATATATATATATATATATATATATATATATATATATATATATATATATATATATAAGTCATAAAGTATTAAGGCTTAATAAGAGCCACAGGGGCCCATCTGGGTTAAGCCTATCTAGAAAAGGTACTAGAAATGTACATACTCCCACCCCAATCAATCCCTTATCCCAAGTTCCTAGGAAGCTATATATCCCAGCCTATCTAGCACCACTCACTTGCTTCCGCATAACACCCTCAACAATCACAAGCTCCTCCCATCATACCCATCGTGCCACCATAGACAATCTCATCAGCATCACATCCCGAAGGAAGGTGCCGAATCCACTGCTAGGCACATCCCACACAAATTCATAGAGCGTTCAGACTTAATAAGAGACTCACTTGCTATTGCATAATACACTCAACAATTACAAACTCCTCCCATCATACCCATTGTGCTATCATAGACAATCTCATCAATATCACATCCCGAAGGAAGGTGCTGAATCCACTGCTAGGTACACCCTATATAAAGTTATAAAGCGTTTAGACTTAATAAGAGACTCACTTGCTATTGCATAACACACTCAACAATTTCAAACTCCTCCCAACTCCCAACTCCTCCCTGTCGATCAACCCTCCCTGGAATACAGAAAAACAATCCCCCTATTCTTATAATGATTGTCTATGCCGTTTTTAAAGATGTTCAGTGTGTTGCTACTGACAATGGTTCCTGGCAGCTGGTTCCAGTGTTCTACTACCCTGTTGGTGAAGAAAGACTGTCTTAACCTTGTCCTGCTGTGATTAACTTTAATTTTGAATTGATGACCTCTAATTGCATCATTTCTGTTAAATTCAAACATTTCCCTGATATATCCCTGTTCCTGGAAGTGAAAACATATTCAATTTCTTCAGTCTTTCCTCATATGCCAGGTTGCCTATACCATTAACCATTTTTGTTGCCCTCTTTTGTACTCTCTCTAAAAGCCAACAATCTTTCTCATAACTAGGGGATCAAGCTTGGACACAGTATTCCAAATGTGGCCTGACATATGCACAGTATAGCTTCCTGATGACCTCCTCACTTTTGTATGACACATTCCTCTGTATTGCCCCAAACATTCTTAGTGCCTTCTTCCTGGCTTCTTTGGTCTGTTCTGATGCCCCCAATTTCGTGTTCAAAATAACACCTAAGTCCTTCTGCTGAGTCACAGATAGTACTTGGCCACCCATCAAGTATGGAGCCTTCATATGCTGCCTACCTACATGCATGACTTTGCACTTATCAAAATTAAACTTCATTTGCCATTTTTCGGACCACTTCACTAGCTCGTCTAAGTCTTTCTGCAGCAAAAACTGCTCATTGTGCCCTGTTATTGCCCTAAAGATCTTCAAATCATCCGCAAATTTCAAAACCTTACTGCTTAGGCCACATTCAATGCTATTCACATATATAATGAACAATAGTGGCCCCAGTACCGACCCCTGGGGGACTCTACTAAGAACAGTTTGCCATGATGACTTTGTACCATTTAGCATCACTCTCTGCTGTCTATCTGAAAGCCACAACTCTATCCATTTTAGGATGCTACCTGCAATACCATGGACCTGAAGCTGCATCATTAACCGTTTATGGGGTACCTTGTCAAAGGCCTTACTAAAGTCAAGATATGCTACATCAACCTGATTTCCCTGATCAAATTGTTCTGTACCAAAATTCAAAAAGTCCAAGAGATTTGTGAGACACGATCGCCCTTTTCTAAACCCATGTTGAGTATCTTGAATCAATCTGTTTCCTTCCAGAAAACTAACTATTCTATCCTTGATAATTGATTCGAGTACCTTGCAGACTAGGGATGTGAGGCTTACTGGCCTATAGTTTTCAACTTTCCCTCTTTCTCCTTTCTTGAAAATAGGAACTATATTTGCCCTGTTCCAATCTGTTGGAATTTCATTTTGTGAAACTGATCTACAAAATATTATACTAAGTGGAATTGCCACTTCCTTTTCAGCTTCCCGCAATACCCTAGCATAAATTCCATCGGGTCCTGCTGCCTTGTTTGGCTTTATTTTTCTGATATAATTGAAAACAATATCACTATCAATGAAATCAACATCGTGTATCTGATCACCTGTCACTGAACTGTGGTTCACGGTTGGCAGATTAGTCACATCCTCCACTGTAAACACTGATTTAAACTGCTTGCTCAGCTCCTCAACCATCTCACCATCCTCATTCAATACAGTCCCATTTACTTCCAGTGGACCAATTGTGCTTGAAACTTTACTTAGCTTGTAGAAACTAAAGAACTTTTTGCTGTCCCCATAACAGTTCCTAGCCAAATTCAATTCTTTTGCTCGCTTTGCTGCTCTGATTTTCTGCTTCATAGCATCTCTAGATTTTTGATACGACCTTAGATTTACGATATTTGAAGCTTCCTTAAATACTCTAAATGCACCTTCCTCAGCCTTAATTGCTTTCATCACATCTGGTGTAAGCCATGCTGGCTTTCCTACCCTTCTTTTGCGCTTTGTATATAGATAGCGATATATATATATATATATATATATATATATATATATATATATATATATATATACCTCTATATACCTATATATATATACCTATATATATATATATATATATATATATATATATATATATATATATATATATATATATATATATATACCTCTATATACCTATATATATATACCTATATATATATATATATATATATATATATATACCTCAGGCCACCCATATATATACCACAGGCCACCAAGTAACTGTAGCTTCCCCTGCTGTGGAGGTGGCAGGGAGATCTGAAGAGACAAGTGTTCCTAGTGAACAGAAGATTTCAAGTTGTAGCTCACAGGAGGGGCAGTGGTTTAAAGTCAGGGGGTGGAGGATTTGGAGGCGTGAGCCTAAGCAAGGGGGCAGTGAGTGGCAGGTGGTAGGTGGTAGGAGTGGGAAGCAACCTAGTGAAGCAGCTCAACAGGCAGGAGTAGTAACATCCAATAGGTTCCAGGCATTGGAGGACTGCCCCCAGGATAGTGATAGCAGCAAGGAGAAAGTGCCAGTCGTAGGAGACTCTCGTGTGCGGCATTTAGATAGGGTATTCTGTAAAGGTCGGAGAGGTAGGCGGTGCATCACCAGGCCTGGTGCCAAGGTTAGAGACCTGGTCCCAGTGGTCGCACAAGCCACCAGTGAAAACCAGTTGAGTACAGTTATAGTGCAGGTAGGAGTGAACAACATAGGTCCTGCTAGGAGTGAGGAGCTGATGCAGGACTACAGGGCCCTTCTGGCCACCCTGAAGCAAAGCAATAGCAGAGTTATTGTGACAGCTATTCTGCCTAGGGCTGGAGTCTTCCCTGCGTGGAGCTCTAGGGCACTGGCAGCCAATGTCAGGGTAGGTAGGCTCTGCAATGAGTTAGGTTTGACTTTTGTTGACAAGTGGTGCAGGTTTTATGGCTCATCTGACCTCTATCAGAGGGATGGCCTGCACTTCTCCGAGAAGGGGGTGCAAGTGTTAGGCAAAGTATATGAACATGTCCTTCAGGGAAACTAGATAATGGGGTGGGGAGGGAAGAATTGGCATTGCCATCTCAGGGATATGCCAATAGTGACAGCATAGGCAATATAACCTCACAGTCAGCAAATATGGGTAGCAGTAGATCAAGGTGCAGAGTGGTACCTCATCCAGAGATGATAGAGCTACTCAACATGAAAAAGCCAAAGAGGGTCATGGAACTTTTGTTAAGTGTATGATGCTTAACACGCGCCCTGGAGGGCCTCTGAGAATTACGCGCACTGGAGGGGGGTAGCGGATTCCGCCCCCCCTAAGATCTCGGCTCCTAGTAAAGCTGGAGGAAGGAAATTCGCAGGGTGGATGGGCACGGTAGTGAACTCTATTGTGTGCAATTTTCGTGACCTTAGGTCGATATCTTCAAGGTCAAATGAGGTCAGATTGGCAAATGTTTCCGGTTTTGCGTGGCTTGGCTTGTCATCGTTATGGATCGCTGTGATTGTGTTTAAATGCTCAAAAATGGGCATCAATGATGTTTTGGACATTACTAATGATGCAATGCAGATGCTAGACCCAACATTTGACCTCAGGTCACCTATATAGCACCACTTTATCAGGTCAGTTACCTGTTCCAGTTACCGGAACCGGCCGCCCGCCCGACTGCTCCGTCGGGCAGCTCGGAGCAATCGGCTTCGTGAAGAAGGGAGTGAAATACATGAATAAAGTATGGAAACGCAATGACAAACAGTACAAATGACAACCAGTAGTGCATTTATGGCAACATTCCAGTTGATCAAGTTTGGTGCCATTAACCTGTCATGAATTGACCTGAACTTGACCTTGGTGACCTAACATGACCTTGAAACTATACAGCATATCAATATGCATCAAACAAGTCGCTAGTGTTGCCTAGAACACTTCCCTTTTGTCAGTATACTGGAAGCGCATCAGCGCCGATTTTTGTGGTCTGGCGCTATAACATTTTTTGAATTTAGCGGCCCCTAATTTGAAAATTGTTCGGCCGATTTCCATTTTTCTTGCTTTAAACGACGCGCCGTTCATTTCTAAGCAGGTACACCGAAAATCGCGTATATCGACCGGTAAAATTTGCAGTTATTTGCGAAAAACCGGAGGGGTGGGCGGATTTCGCCCCCCCCCCCTCCAGTGCGCGTGTTAATGCTCAGAGCATTCGATCCAAATTTGATGAGTTCAAGTGTTATGTTGCTGAGGAGAAACCAGATTTTGTTTGTATTACTGAGGCATGGGTCAGTGAGGGATATTTTGGGCATAACTTGCAGGACTATGAGATCCAGGGATACAATATGTTTTCATGCAATAGGGGTCCAGCAGTGAAAGGGGATGGTGTAATGCTCTATGTGAATAGCTTATACAGTTCTCAAAAAGTAGCAGATGGGGTAAAAAATGTGTCTGTGGAGTCCATTTGGCTTGATGTTGCTGTGGGAAAAGGCAACAGCAATGCACTGAGGATATGAGCCTTGTATCTATCAGGAACCTTGCCATATTCTCAGCAACTGGAGCTCGATAAGGTGATTTGTGAGGAAATCAGTAGAAACTTTCAGAGGAAATGCCTTATTCTTGGTGACTTTAATCTAAAAGGATATAAAAATGTTGGTGTTGGCTCCCCATCATGTAAACAGTTTAGGAAATGCCTTGAAGAGGACTTGTTCTTACACCAGTTTGTAACGGAACCAACCAGGCAGGTCTCATTCTTGGACCTTGTCTTCTCAGATTTAAGTGATTTAGTTCGAGACTTGACTGTAGGAGAAACTCTGGGAATAAGTGACCATAACATAGTGAGATTCAAGGCACAGGTGGCAGGGACAATCAAGGAGAATTTGGCAAAGATTCCAAATTTTAACAGGGCAGACTTTGACTGCATGAGAGAGGCTTTAAGTGCCATACAATTTGAAGAAGAATTCTTTGATTTAAATGCCTGTGAAATGTGGGAAAAGTTCAAATCTTACTTGAGGGAAATTCAGATTAGACATGTCCCCTAAAAGCAAAGGCGCAAAAGAAGGGTAGGAAAACCAGCATGGCTTACACCAGATGTGATGAAAGCAATTAAGGCTAAGAAAGATGCATTTAGAGTATTTAAGGAAGCTTCAAATATCGTAAATCTGAGGTCGTATAAGAAAAAATATAGAGATGCTGTAAAGCAGAAAATCAGAGTAGCAAAGCGAGCAAAAGAATTGGATTTGGCTAGGAACTGTAATGGGGACAGTCAAAAGTTCTTTAGTTCCTACAAGCTAAGTAAAGTTTCAAGCACAATTGGTCCACTGGAAGTAAATGGGACTATATTGAGTGAGGATGGTGAGATGGTTGAGGAGCTGAGCAAGCAGTTTAAATCAGTGTTTATAGTGGAGAATGTGACTAATCTGCCAACCGTGAACCACAGTTCAGTGACAGGTGATCAGGTACACGATGTTGATTTCATTGATAGTGATATTATTTTCAATTATATCAGAAAAATAAAGCCAAACAAGGCAGCAGGACCTGATGGAATTTATGCTAGGGTATTGCGGGAAGCTGAAAAGGAAGTGACAATTCCACTTAGTATAATATTTTGTAGATCAGTTTCACAAGATGAAATTCCAACAGATTGGAAAAGGGCAAATGTAGTTCCTATTTTCAAGAAAGGAGAAAGAGGGAAAGTTGAAATCTATAGGCCAGTAAGCCTCACATCCCTAGTCTGCAAGGTACTCGAATCAATTATCAAGGATAGAATAGTTAGTTTTCTGGAAGGAAACAGATTGATTCAAGATACTCAACATGGGTTTAGAAAAGGGCGATCGTGTCTCACAAATCTCTTGGACTTTTTGAATTTTGCAACAGAACAATTTGATCAGGGAAATCAGGTTGATGTAGCATATCTTGACTTTAGTAAGGCCTTTGACAAGGTACCCCATACACGGTTAATTATGCAGCTTCAGGTCCATGGTATTGCAGGTAGCATCCTAAAATGGATAGAGTTGTGGCTTTCAGATAGACAGCAGAGAGTGATGCTAAATGGTACAAAGTCATCATGGCAAAATGTTCTTAGTGGAGTCCCCCAGGGGTCGGTACTGGGGCCACTATTGTTCATTATATATGTGAATAACATTGAATGTGGCCTAAGCAGTAAGGTTTTGAAGTTTGCGGATGATTTGAAGATCTTTAGGGCAATAACAGGGCACAATGAGCAGGTTTTGCTTCAGAAAGGCTTAGACGAGCTAGTGAAGTGGTCCGAAAAATGGCAAATGAAGTTTAATTTTGATAAGTGCAAAGTCATGCATGTAGGTAGGCAGCATATGAAGGCTCCATACTTGATGGGTGGCCAAGTACTATCTGTGACTCAGCAGGAGAAGGACTTAGGTGTTATTTTGAACACGATATTGGGGGCATCAGAACAGACCAAAGAAGCCAGGAAGAAGGCACTAAGAATGCTTGGGGCAATACAGAGGAATGTGTCATACAAAAGTGAGGAGGTCATCAGGAAGCTTTACTGTGCAAATGTCAGGCGACATTTGGAATACTGTGTCCAAGCTTGGTCCCCTAGTTATGAGAAAGATTGTTGGCTTTTAGAGAGAGTACAAAAGAGGGTAACAAAAATGGTTAATGGTATAGGCAACCTGGCATATGAGGAAAGATTGAAGAAATTGAATATGTTTTCACTTAGATATAGAAGGCTGAGAGGAGATCTCATCGAGGTTTTTAAATTCGTACATGGTCAGGAACCGGGATATCTCAGGGAAATGTTTGAATTTAACAGAAATGATGCAATTAGAGGTCATCAATTCAAAATTAAAGTTAATCACAGCAGGACAAGGTTAAGACAGTCTTTCTTCACCAACAGGGTAGTAGAACACTGGAACCAGCTGCCAAGAACCATTGTCAGTAGGAACACACTGAACATCTTTAAAAACGGCATAGACAATCATTATAAGAATAGGGGGCTTGTTTTTCTGTATTCCAGGTAGGGTTGATCGACAGGGAGGAGTTGGGAGTTGGGAGGAGTTTGTAATTGTTGAGTGTGTTATGCAATAGCAAGTGAGTCTCTTATTAAGTCTAAACGCTTTATAACTTTATATAGGGTGTACCTGGCAGTGGATTCAGCACCTTCCTTCGGGAGGTGATACTGATGAGATTGTCTATGGTAGCACAATGGGTATGATGGGAGGAGTTTGTAATTGTTGAGTGTATTATGCAATAGCAAGTGAGTCTCTTATTAAGTCTGAACGCTTTATGAATTTGTGTGGGGTGTGCCTAGCAGTGGATTCGGCACCTTCCTTCGGGATGTGATGCTGATGAGATTGTCTATGGTGGCACGATGGGTATGATGGTAGGAGCTTGTGATTGTTGTGGGTGTTATGCGGTAGCAAGTGAGTGGTGCTAGATAAGCTGGGATATATAGCTTCCTAGGAACTTGATATAAGGGATTGATTGGGGTGAGAGTATGTACATTTCTAGTACCTTTTCTAGATAGGCTTAAACCAGATGGGCCCCTGTGGCTCTTATTAAGCCTTACTACTTTAATACTTTATGAGATGCTGCTATTGCCTTTGGTCGTTCAAGAAACGAGGTACTTGGTGTGTCACTTCTACGGTCTCATGCAACCTTATGGGTACTGTGCAAACTTATGCCGCCATTAGCAGGGGTGGAGATATTTATCGTCCCCTCCAGTCCAGACAGATTCGCAGAGGTCACCTTACGTTACTGATGATGACGTCATCAAGGAAGTCATGCTTTCGCTTCGACATGCTGAATTGGATATTGCCGCTCCGGTCAGTCGGCTAGAGCTGCATAATATCATCATTGTATGCCCACATGCGAGTCAGATTGCACATGTGGTCAATGCAGGATCAATGCAAATTACCCCAGACCTCATTTCATGTCGTCAAAGGTCTCCAGATTTCACTCGAAACTCCGGGTGGAATACGTAGTGAATCCAACTATTTAACCACGACCTAGCACCGATGAAAATAAAATAGCATTCCGATGTTCTGGATGTAGTATATTTTAATTGGAGGATTATATATCCACTGATATTTTCTCGGCTATGATAGGTCAAATAGGCATTGGTCCAAACCATGGGATACCCATTTCAGCTGTATCTGAAAATTGCATTTGATTAAAACTAGCAGCAATATGTCCTACCACGAGATGATTAAGGCAACATATGCTTGATGTTTCTACAAGGCTAGCATTCGTAGCATCAGTGGTGCACATGATCAGTTTTGTTTTTGCTTTACCACCATGATTGATTTCAGCACGGCGTGTTGCGATAAATCTGCTATAACTTGCGACTGATGTGCTTTCTTGTATTTATCTCACCCGACAATGATCTCAATTGTGTAGAGTCGACCATGGCCGAAGACACACGTGGGCACACGTGCGTACCCATGGGACTGGCAGGGTGCAGGGCGACCAATTGTGTAGAGTCGACCATGGCCGAAGACACACGTGGGCACACGTGCGTACCCATGGGACTGGCAGGGTGCAGGGCGACCAATTGTGTAGAGTCGACCATGGCCGAAGACACACGTGGGCACACGTGCGTACCCATGGGACTGGCAAGGTGCAGGGCGACCAATTTCGCCGCGATCAGAAACGCCTGCCGACTAGGGGCCATGATAGGTTGGCAGGGAGGTGAGACTTCCGTACGGTTCCCAATTCCGCCTCCTTGACCTGGTCTGTAACGTCATCCATGGCCAAAATGTAAAACTGTGCACCCCAAAGCGGGCTGCATAATTTTGTGCCTCCGATGAGGGGTACATTGGACACAGGGCTGCCGGTCATCGGTTGAGTCGGCTCTAGATCCATCCACTGGTTACTGAGTTGGATAGTAGGGGGGGGGGGGAGGGACATTGTAAGCCCCACACCTGCAGTCAATAGTGTTTCGTAAAGAACCCAGCTCCTGTTGGCTTAACACGCGCTCCACTAGGGGGGGGCAGGTTATGCCCCTTGCTTAACTTGACACGCTACAGGCCGATCTCGTTGCTTTTGGCGGCAATCGACAGAGCTCAGCAAGCTGAGCTCAGAAAAGTTAAGCACGTTGATATAAGTGGTGCATGTGATGTCACAGGTCAGTGCAAATCCTATGACTTGACCTGCCTGGTGAAATTTCGATCTCAGTCGAGCGTCATCAAATTAAGCAGCGCAGTGGCTGAATTTCCATGCCGTCATCCACCTCACATCCTGAGGTAGTTAAGGATGCTGTCAGGAGTAAAGATAAGATCCAGGTCATGGTGGGTCAAGTGGTATTCTGAGGTTAAATATTGAATCTGGTCTTAAACGCATGCCGTGATGTTACGACACACGTGTTCAGTAACCCGACGGAAGCAATACTAACCTGTGTGAGCACATTCGACATATGCCTCTATATATTTTTTAATCTTGTGAAAAAAAAACATTTTCTAAAATAATAAAACATTGGAAAGGGCTACAATGTTTCAAACAACTTCAATGGCTAGTGCCGCAACCACCGCAAACTGTGTGGTGACGACGTTCGACATTCAATTTCTTACATTACTGAGACAATCTCTTGATATTTTGTATACCATAGCTCAATCATTTCTAAAGTTAGTCACTTGAAATTTGTCACGAATATTCACAATCTGAATCTGAATCATATGTATTCTGGTTGTTGGAAAAAGTCAGAAACATTGCAACAAAATTAAAATATATTTCTTGAGTTTTGTAAATTTTGTGGACCACGTTTCACAAGAAAGCATAATTATAAGATGGCAACATGATTGCTTATTCTATTTTCTGCGAATTGGCGATAACCAATTGTTAATATTATTTTTCGTCGACTTTTGGCGACATGTTATGTACACCCTTCATTTCTTTCAAAAGTTGCAAGAGACATCACTATGACTTCACTAACGCCAATCCCTTGTGAAGTATACTTTCTGTTTTCGCCACAAGCTGTGGAATTGATGTGTAAGCAGGTACTGAAAGTTTCAAGTTGATATCACTGCTGGTTGTCGATATATTATAGAAATTATCCAGGGGGCCGATTCTGCCCTCGTGGGGCGGGGGATGAGGGTGCCCAGGCAGCTCGAGAAGTACTCACAAGACCTACTCATACCTCCTGTACCTCAAGACTACCCACCTACCCACGTCGGTCTTTACCCGTGCTACTGATGTGCATCGTGACAGTTGCTTGGTCAGCTGCTTTCGTTGCTATCATGCATTTTATTTATGTGATGCCCCATGCTTGCAATATCACATCATTGCATTGGTAATTTCCATCATACCTCCGAATGATTATTTCATAAAACCAAAGGATATATTCGTGCATAATCTATTGGAAGGCAAGACCAAGGGGTCGTAGACTTTACAAATTGTATTTATTCGCATAATAATCTTGAAGTAGTCTACTAACACAGTCGCTGATTTAGCGTCACAGTGATAACAACAACGGTACAAACTTACACTGAGAACAAACTCACATACTATAAGAACATACGATGAAATCACATAGAACTGTTCACGCAGGTGTGCGATGGCTGGCCTTGTTTCCCTTGCCGGTGTCACTCCAGGGCCGGGCCGAAAACCTACACAGGCCTTCCGGTGGGAGTCCAGTCTGGAGACGATTGTACAACGATGGAACTGTGTGAACAAACCCCCTCTGACCCGCCTGTGACCCGCCTGTGACCCGCTGTGACCTGACACGAGGGGCGTGACGTCGATAATCATGGCTCGTGGAACGGCCGCTCAGCGTTCCGCACAACTGAAACAAACGCGCTGAAGCCTCATGCCACCACAGGTCATAAATGTGTCAGCGAGGTTGGGAGTAAGGCATCGAAGAGGTCAGGAACTGTCAGCCACCGCAGGTCATAAATGTGGGAGCGAGGTTGAGAGTAAGGTACCAAAGAGATCAGAGGTTGTGAGCCACCTCAGTTTCTCACTCAAGTGCGCGACATGGTCACGTTTTCTTCTTCCAAAAACCATCCTTGCCGCGAAGTTGACGATCATATGTACTCTGTCCATATTTTGTGCTGTTGTTCCGTTACTGCGTACACCGAGATGCAGTAACAACCTGAAAGAGCACCAGGCAGCCGACGTGAGTCTGCAGCACTGCACGGGGGAGGTGGTGACGAACAGCGACGAGTCCAGCCAACATGCGAACTGTGCCCATGACTCAGTGTTGGCCCCCATACGTTGGTCTCATGACCCGCAGCGATCGACGGCAAAGCCCAGGTTGTTGGTCTCGGAGCAGGGTTGGAGAGTGCACCATGGAGGGAGAAATGGGTGTCGGGTAGGTTGCGACGAATTTCCCGTGATCCGATAACCATCGGTTGGGTGACCGATAACCAATTGGGTGACCGATAGCCATAAGTTCTGCAAATATTGTGGCTGGTTTTGCTAGTGTATCATTGCTTTGTGGTATGTGCGCTGCCTAATAGCCTGAGCGGTCATATTTCACGGCGTTTCCTAATCCACGCCTATCACGCCTCAACGGACTCAAAAAGTGTAATGGCCGCCAAGTGTTTTCGCTTTGTCTTGAAACCACCTTGTTCTCCTGTTAACTGCTAACTTTCCCTCCGAACTAAAAGGTATTCGCATCCAGCACGAAATCACAAGTGTAGGAAAGTTCCTGTATAGGTCACGTGATATTCTAGTATGGCCTCGCGTTCGCGTCACTCTGGTCGTAAAGTTCCAAAGTTATCTGCACTGTCTGTATTGTGCAGCAGCGAATAGACGGCAACAGTCAAACGCCGGACAACTCGTACTTAAAAATGTTCCACACAACCGTGATATTACCTACTGTTGAATTTAAGGCCGAAATATGTTATTAATTTAGAACGCGCGACCGCCAGCGTTACAGACCCACGCCGCCTGACTGCTCAGAGACGACTGCCTGGTGGGGGTAGGTCGTGAGGTCTAGCCGTGATCGGCTGATGAAAGCCACGTCACGGTGGCCGGGCGTCGGCCCAGTAAAAGCGCTGAGCTAGGTGCAGCCGCGCCGGCCGAGAATTGGACTCTGACCCTACGTCCGGTCACTGCGGCGGCACAGGCCCGCAGCGAGCCGCCAGCCGGCTCAGGCTCGTGAGGCGTTACATTTACGGTATGCATTTACGGTACATTTACGGTCGGCTGGCTTACGGGGTCACATCATTTACAGTTACGGGACAGCCAAAAGTGCAATTTTATAGAAACTCTGTTACACAAGCGCTCATCAGCGAAATGGCCATTGCGCCAATTTGTTTTGCCAATGGCATATCTATCATAGGGGAATTTCGTAATATGGCAGGAAGGCGGATTTTTACATGATCTTCTTCGTTCTTCTTCGTTCTACATCTTCGGCTCTTGGGTTCTCAGTGATACACCCGGACTTGCTCACCCCCAGCTAAATATCTGAACCCTACTCCGGTAGGGGTGGGGGAGGGTGGATTTGACCCCTCCCACGACACCAGTGGTTTTTCGCCTGCCGTTTCCTATCACCTTGTGGTATGAGTATGAAACTCGTTGACTTATCCTAACTTTCTATTCCTACTTCATGCCAAATTTATAGCGTCGTAACTATATCAGAGTAGGCTCCAGGAGCGAATATTGGGAACCACCTCCTGTAGATTTTTGCGAAAACTTCTAAATTGCACGCACATGCTAACATTTGCGTTGTGTTGCTTTTCAGGTGCCCATAATTTGAAATTCAACTGCTAATACTACCTTACTTGCCTACGGATATTCTTATTTTGACCCCAGGCTTTCAGGGACGTATCCAGGGGAAGTAGAAATGTTTAATACAACGAAGAATGGCTCTTAGATGCTCCTGGGTTTTAGACATTGCGTGTAAAGAAAGCATACGACCTTCAATATACCAGGAGGTGCTGAGTTGACATCAAAAGTAACGTTACGGATTATACTTTATTACTCAACGTTTCGGCCAGGGGCCACCTGACGATGGCCCCTGGCCGAAACGTTGAGTAATAAAGTATAATCCTTAACGTTACTTTTGATGTCAACTCAGCACCTCCTGGTATATTGAAGGTCGTATGCTTTCTTTACACGCGAAGTAGAAATGGACAACATGTGACCTGTTTTTTTTTAAAAAGTGGATATTGAGAGAATTCCTCGTCCAGTTAGCAAGTGCAAGGTTTAAGCAGCAACTTTCACTCAATTCCCAAAGGAGAAAGGCACACTCAGATACCGGGGATTGGCCTTCATGAGCTCGTCGTATTAAAACGATTTCACCATCGAGCCGTGGAAGTGACCCAAATGGGTTGAACCATCAGTTAGATCTTGTCAGTGTGAACTTTGAGACGGTGGGATTTGAACCAAAGGGGAAGAGGTGAGTGTGCGGGCTCCATCCGGCCACCATTTCCAGCAGGTCGGACTTCCTGCCAGCAGCAGGGTGTCGTCGGCGTGCCGGGCAATTCCAGAGTGGGCCGCAAAAAGCCTGAGCTCATTCGAAGAGATGGAAAAGAAGCAGGCGTTGATAGAAGATCGCTGGGACACACCCGTGTTGCCGGGAAGAGGATGGGAGTAGGGTTTGGAGCCGGTGGAGGAGTCAGAAAGGAGAGCGCTCTGAGTATGGCCGCTAAGGTAGGAATATAACCAAGGAAAGGTCGATGCCGTACAGCCGAAACTTGTTGAGAAGGGCAGAGTGATCAATGAGATAAAAGCACGTACTCAAATCAGTGAGGCAGAGAAGTGAAAGTTCGTCTCCGTTGGCGGCCGAGAGAATGCGATTGGTGATGAACAGCAGTGCAGTTTTCGACGAATGACGGGGACGAAAACCGTGCAATTTGTTGCTCATCAGCTTGGAACAGACACTTGAGTCAAAGTCTGACCGAGACTTAATAAAGAGTACAATACAAAGATCGGAATCTCACGAACAGAACAAACACATATACACAATAATGTGGTGTAAAGCAGTTGGACACCAACGGGGGAGCCCCGAGTCTCCTGTGGCTTGCAAGATAACCAGGCTGGCCTTATCGGTACTGCGAATAGCCAGGATCAACTGAGTCGCTGTAGACTGCGAGCTTCTTCGCGTGAACTGGACATCAGCCAGCTGCCAGGACAGAGACAGCCTCTGATGTGCTCAGGTGGCTGCCGGTGGCCACAGCTGCCCGAGCTTGGTGGTCGAGCATCTCGCCTCCACAGGGCGAGATGCCACTCCACAGGCCCCACAGAGTGGCACGACATGGTGCGCAACACTCAGTGCCCAGCACGACATGGTGCGCAACACTCAGTGCCCAGTTAACCTGCACTGTCAGCGTCCTACCGACGTCGGCCGGGTCAGACACCGACATGAACGCCACCTGCTCTGGGTGCGTGACTCTGGGTTCCAGAGGTGTACCTACAGATACAGGTACAACTATGATTTTCCTCGTTACATGATTTGTTACTGATGCGACGCCCATAAATTAACTACGCTGAAGTAGGAAATGAAGATGCCATCTGCATATGGTCTTAAAATCGCATGCTACTAGTTTCTAGGCTACTAAAACATGTTCTCTGCTAAAAATAGCTTGGTTCGACTCTTGCCTTAAATTGACTCCTCCCTTATTGCGAGTCACTTCCCGTTTCAATTAATTTAAACACAAATTAACAAGGAGCATCTTAGGTGGAGCGAAAGTACTATCGCTGCCAGACCACACCACTGCTTGTCACCAGTAATGATTAACTTGGAATGGCTGTCAGAACTCAGACGAAGCAGACAAAGGAACACCAGGCGGCTGTCTTCTCCATGTGTTCCTCTGTTGAGTGCCCGGCAGCAGACGGGCCACAGTGGGCCGTGAGGTGTGCCGGCTTCAACGGCTCCCGACCACAACCGACATTGGAAATCAATGTGAGAGACGTGCGACGTTGATAAGCCGTGTCGCCCGTGTGGCGCCGCTGTCACCCCGGGCGGCACACAGCTGTCAGTGTCGCGTGGGGGCGGCCGTGTGACCGGCGGTGTCGCTTGAAGATTGCCACGCGACCGGTGGTGTCGCTCGAGGATTGCCACACGACCGGCGGTGTCGCTCGAGGATTGCCACACAAGCGGCGGTGTCGTTCGAGGACTGCCACACAAGCGGCGGTGTCGTTCGAGGACTGCCACACAAGCGGCGGTGTCGTTCGAGGACTGCCACACAAGCGGCGCTGTCGTTCGAGGGTTGCCACACGATCGGCGGTGATGTTCGTTGATTACCACACTACCGGTGGACGGTGGAGGTGTTCGTGGATTGTCGCGCGAGCGACGGTGTGTGGCGATCACATGTGTGGCGATCACATGTGTGGCGATCACATGTGTGGCGATCACATGTGTGGCAATCACATGTGTGGCGATCACATGTGTGGCACGCGTCACACGTTCTTCAGCCCGGCACCGCAGCCCGTCGCCGCCGGGGGGGGGCGGTCGCCGGCTCGGCCAGTTGGTGTCTACAGCACCACACTGTGCGTCAGGGCCGCCACCTGGGGCGGATGTGACTTGTGACTTTGGGAGGTGCAGCAACACGCCACGTGTCAGCCACCCGGATCACTCACACTCGCCAAAGAAACGCGATTCGAATGATTCCTTCAGGCAATCGCGTAGAGCCCGATCGCCTCCTGGTCCTGGAGATTTGCGTGACGTTTGCATGTGCGACCCAAGGCAATCCAACTTAGTCGGCGGATTAATTACCCCATGAGATTCATTGTCCAAGTCCCTACACGCAGTCATCATGCGGTGTCGGCCGGCCGTACACATTTCCAAATACACCGGGCAGATGACAGATGACAGATGACCGTCTGATTAGAGCCATCTGACAGACGCCGAGCCCGTCACCAGCCGGCGCCGGCCGGCCGTGTAGATACCCCGGGCAGATGACCGACCATCTGGGAGTCAGCCATCAGACAAACGCCGATCCTGCCACCAGCCGGTGTCGGCCAGCCGCATAGACACCCCGGGCAGATGACCGACCATCAGGGAATCAGCCGTCAGACAGACGTCGAGTCTGCCGCAGTCGGTGCCGTTGAGCACCAGAGCCCGACGTCTTCTCGTCACCACCGGACCTGACCCGGCCGGAGACGGGCACGGCGCCCAATGACCTCACACTGCCACTAGACCTGACCTGGCTGGAGACGGGCACGGTGCCCAATGACCTCACACCGCCACTAGACCTGACCTGACCTGGCTGGAGACGGGCACGGTGCCCAATGACCTCACACCGCCACTAGACCTGACCTGGCTGGAGACGGGCACGGCGCCCAATGACCTCACACCGCCACTAGACCTGACCTGACCTGGCTGGACACGGGCACGGTGCCCAATGACCTCACACCGCCACTAGACCTGACCTGGCTGGAGACGGGCACGGTGCCCAATGACCTCACACCGCCACTAGACCTGACCTGGCTGGAGACGGGCACGGCGCCCAATGACCTCACACCGCCACTAGACCTGACCTGGCCTGGCGAGACGGGCACGGCGCCCAATGACCTCACACCGCCACTAGACCTGACCTGAGCTGGAGACGGGCACGGTGCCCAATGACCTCACACTAAACCTGACCTGGCTGGAGACGGGCACGGTGCCCAATGACCTCACACCGCCACTAGACCTGACCTGGCTGGAGACGGGCACGGTGCCCAATGACCTCACACCGCCACTAGACCTGACCTGGCTGGCGGCGAGTGCGGTGCCGACGACGAGAAGCGGGAACGACGACCGCCTCCTTCGCCTGCGTGCCGCTTGCCCACCTTCGAAAATCACAGCGCGAGATAACTATCACGGGGAGGCTTTCTATCTCCGAGGGGCAGTAGATGGGCTCCGGCAGACCAGACCGCTCTGCTTCTTTCGCCCCTACTACGCACGCCAGAAACAGTACGCCTGTCACAGGCATTGCTCGTAGGTTGCCACACGACCTGAGGTGTCGTTCGTGGATTGCCACACCAGCTGCGGTGTCGGTCGTGGATTGCCACACCAGCTGCGGTGTCGGTCGTGGATTGCCGCAGCAGCTGCGTTGTCGGTCGTGGATTGCCACACCAGCTGCGGTGTCGGTCGTGGATTGCCACAGCAGCTGCGGTGTCTTTGGCGGATTGCCACTCGACCTGCGGTGTCCTTGGCGAATTGTCACGTCACCCATGGCCACGGACGCCGGTGAACTTGCAACGGCCCTCGTGTGGTCGATATGGCCAAGACAGTCCGCAGAGACATTCCATGAATGCGAGGGGAGCCACGCAGGCCTAACAGAACCATCGCGTCGTCCGGCCAAAGTGGCAATTACCACTTCTGCTCCGCCTCGGAGTGCCGTTGATGGGTCACGCGTGCTCCGAATAATACCGCATACGTGCCCTGGGTAATGGTGCAGACGTGCCCCGGGTAATGATGCAGGCGTGCTCCTGACAACGGTACATGTGTGTCGTCCATGCGTGTGTGCTGCAGGTGGCGGCCCAGGTATAGTGACCCAGGTGACTGTTCGGGCAGTGATCCAGGTGCGCCCGCGAGACGGTCCTGGTGCACTCTGAGTGACGGTGCAGATGTGCTCCCCGGGTTGTGATCCAGGTGTGCTCCGGGTGGTGGCCCAAGTGCTCCCCGAGAGACGGTTCAAGTGTTCTCCAGGTAATGATCCGGGTGCATTCCCGTGAGACGATCAAGTTGCACTCCGAATGCCGGTGCAGGTATACCCCGGCGGTAATACAGGTGTGCTCGGTTGACAGTGCAGGTGTTCTGGTGCTGATCCAGGTGCGCCCTGGGTGACAGCGCAGGCTCGTTTCATCTCAATCAGCACCGCCTTGGGTGGTGTGTCAAGATCAATGTTCGTGTTGTGAATGGCGACGTTCACGCTGGAGGGCTCGCTGACAACCACACGAATGTTCTGCTGTTGTTAACGTTGGCCCCAGCATGCACCCGATGCCCCAGCAGCATGCCCCAGCATGCACCCGATTTGTGATGTATGCAGGATTGCATGTGGTGAAATGCTGCATGAACGCTGCAGTCGATGCGCCCCGAAACATCAATAAGTATGTGATGAAATAAATACATAACTATGATCAGTGGCAGTTCCCGGGAGTTCACGTTGTGCATGGTGATGCACTACATACATACACTGCGAGATGCGCAAGCGCACCGGCAATCGAAGGACATTGCTAGCTAATCAGGACATATCGCCCAGTTTTCACGTGTGGCTAAGCGAGTGGTGATTCACATTTAAGGACATGTTGACACAGACGCTTCCCAATTTCTCTTATTAGCCCCTTCCAGCCCCTCGGGACCATCGCGGTGACGCAGTCGTCTACTAATGCATCTGTTCGAGTGCAGAAGGCCCTCGGCTTTAGTCTGATCCCGGGCAGGCCTTTCCTCGCTGGGCTCAAACACATGAAACATGCAGCGGTGACCATCGAGTGTTCGCCGACCCGCAGGAGTAACGCCGATCGACCGGTCGAGTTCGCCGGGGCGTGATCTGCCTTCGAGCGGATCCTTCGATCCGGCCGCACGGCCTCGCCCCGGGTCACGCCCGAGCACCTGAGCAGTCCTTAGCTCGCCGGGAGCCATACATCTGGGTTGTCTCGCCGTGTGCACACGTGCCACGCCTGGGGACACGTGCGCACTTGCTACGCCCGGGCAATCTGATAGCGAGCTCGTGCACAAGGCTGCCCGGCAGGGGTGATGGACATGAAAACATGCATGTGGCGTGCGGGTATGTCCCAGTGTATGTGTGTGTGTGTGTGTGTGTGTGTGTGTGTGTGTGTGTGTGTTGAATTCATTCGATGGCACAGTGGCGGCAAATTTCTGTTTCAAAGCTGCCACGAATCGCTTGAAGATCCATGCGTACTGCTCTGCATTGACGGTTTTGGTGCGTCCCGAGTGATGCAGCAGAGACCTACGATTCCTGAGAATACCAGCGCAGCACGTAGTACACGTAGGGCTGGGGCACTTACGGCACGTTGGATTTCATAACCTTACTTCATATTTAACCATCTTTAGATTGAGGAGCGGCTGCAGGCTGTTTCACTCGCTTTCACAATCAACGATCATTTCTTCTGTGTTTGCTTTACCTGATGCCAATTTGGTCTCATGGTTGCTGTTAACTTACTCTCGGAATTAAAATGTATTCCTATCCAACACGGGATTGCATGCGTTCATGAGTGAAATCCTTCCTCCTGCCAAGGTTTTTTTTTCGGATGGTATAGATTTGGTAGGGAAATTTCGTAATATGACAGCAAGACGCACTTATACGTGCTCAACGTCTCTTCGGCCTTTTGGTTCTCTGTGATATACCAGGACTTGCTTGCACCTAGCTAAATATCTGAACTGAACCTTATTCTGTGAGGGGGAGGGGAAGCTGCAGGCTTTGCCATCTGTCGTATTCCGACTGCCGTTTCCTAACCATTTGCGATATGAGAGAGAAACACGGTGACTTTTCCTACCTCTCGTTTGTCTACTTTGTGCCAAAGTTGTAGTTTCGTAACTATGTCAGTGGTGGCCCTAGGAGCGAATATTAGAAGGCATCTCCGGATATTTTTTATCTCGAAATCTTAGCAATGTCACTTCCATCTCAATATTTTCACTCTGTTGTTGTTCAGGTCACACTAATTTGGAGTTCAAGCGCTAATACTACCTTGCCTACCTATGTAAACACGCAATACCTTATGTAAATTTCTTTACACGCAATACCTATATAAATGTTTATTTTGAGCCTAATCATATCAGGGTCGGATCCAAGGGAGGGAAAACTGGGGCAACACGTGACTGGCTTTCTCAAAGCGTTCTTATTTACGTTGCCATCGGAACGTTAGGAGCGTGGCCTGAATTCGGAACAATCGGTAAAAATGTATCACATTCAGTGGCGGAACCGGAAGGCTTTCCCAATGGTGGATCCAGGAGATGACGAGAGATTCTCAGGGCATACCCTTTTCAAACCACCAAAAGGAATGACGTGACGGTGGTGACACTTTGCCAATGGTGGATCAAGGAGAGGGCGAAGTGCATTCAGGACAAACGATAATATATCGCACCCAGTGCCAGAGTCAGGAGATTTTACCAATGGCCAATGATTGTAGCTGGCTTACCACTCAAGCCTCTCGGGATCTTCCCTATTATCATTCCATAGTGACGCCTCTGGTGAAAACCCCCATGATAAATATTGATAGTATGTAAGAATGGTAACGTAATGGGTATTTGTGGCACTGACCGGGAAGAAGGGCCAGCCTCAAATAACAAATGATACCCACCCCTTCTTAATATCTTGGCCATGCCATTGGTTCCTTTACATGTACATGCATGACAATTTAGTGGTGCCTTGGATCATTGAGAAAGGATTTTTCCCACCCATGCACAACTTTAGCAAGTTAGAACCGAAGCACATTCCCAAATTGATTCAACCACTTCTTCCCACGCTCATTTTTTCCTCCTGACTTCGCCAGTGGAAAAAAATGACATCTTAACATCCAAAACGTGCAGATTATACTAAGGCAATTCGTCTGAACTATCCAGTTTTGAAGGCAGCCCAATAGATTCGAGGTTTCAAGGGGCAGAATCCGCCCCTCCGCCTGCGGTTTCAGGTTTTAAAAATTTCAAGTTCGTCAGTTAAGTACGATTGACACAACTACGCAGCCAATACCCTGTGATAGGTAACATTTAATGCACAGGAAACTCAGTGAACACCGGTAAAAATGTATGTCGGATGAATACGTCAGACTGAAAGGATAACTTTCATTGATTTTCCCCAGCTGTCAATGTAAAGACCTGAAATTGGTGAAAAGATGGCAAGTTGGCCGGTTAAGTGCTAATGTCACTGCCACAAAAAACATTACCGTTGGATTGTCAATGATTAAATGTACACGAAACTAAGTATGCATCGGCATAAACCGTCATCCAACCAACAAGAGAGAGGTTCAAGCAACAATGTTCACTCAATTCCCTGTGGAGAATGACGCGATCAGATTAGCCATCATCCGCGCTCCGTGCCACAACGGTAAGATTGTTTTCAGCTCTCGCTCGTTTCGGACCATATGTTCGGTTCTGGCTATCCTCATTTCCACAGTTGAGCATCGGTAAAGGTTCCCCATGAATCATGCTGCTGAGCAGGCATGATTCATGGGGAACCCTTACCGAGGCATCGGCGGTGCTCGTGCTTGTATCATGGCTGGGTGCTGTCCTAGCTTGAAGTGAGTGTCGTCGAGTTAAAACAGTCGATTTCATGGCAAGGCAATGCTCAACGACTTTGCCTTCATGGACAGTGCTGTAGCACATGGTGTCTACTGACACAGCTTCACCCGACTGACTTTTCCTCTTGCATGTATTTTCTTTTCGTGCAACTAAATTACTTTGAGCTATGAGCCATTCTCTGTATTTATTTATATATATATATATATATATATATATGTGTGTGTGTGTGTGTGTGTGTGTGTGTGTGTATTTGCACACAGTGTATGTTCATCATACACACGTACAAAGCACGGGAGCATATTCATTCGGATACACTGATATTTACGCGCATGTGGCAAGTCTTCCCGTGCTTAACTGTTTAACAGCTTGAATCTGTGAAGGGGGTGTGGGTGTACTGACACACGCAGCCATGCCCGATTTTCAGGGCAGTTTGCACCCACGGGTCGTGAACTCACAGCCGATTCTGAGGAATTGAAAAGCCTATCGTCAGGTTGCATGGAAATGTGTTCGTTTCTACATATGCTGCCGTCACCCTCACCACTCCAAAAAGAAAACAACGCCTGTTCACTTCGCAACACGCGTGAGGTTCTGTTTCTGGCCGTGCCAAGACGCACGCGCACGCGCTGCGGCCAGGCTGTACGCGTCGGATGTACGGAGCGCTGGACCCTGGCGTCGGCAGCGGTGTGAACTCCGTGCTGCGCTCACGGCCGTAAACTGGAGGTGACTCCCGGAAGCCGTCCATCATGGACTTCGGCTCGCTGTCAGCCGGCTGGGGCAGCTATCCGCCACGGTCGTGTGGTCGCATGCCATGCCGCATGCCATGCCGCATGCCATGCCGCATGCCATGCCGCATGCCATGCCGCATGCTGGCCAGCCGCCGCACTAGCACGGGCGGCGCCGCTGCACTGCACGGCATCATCAGCAGCCGTACATCGTGTCACCACGCTGCCGACATGAGCTATGGACCCTGGTGTGAATATTGTAGCTAATGCGCCACCGCTCCTCTTTTTGTTGGCAACCATCTTCTGTCAGGCAGCCGGGACGGAGGCAGCCGTTCAGATTGCTGTCGCCTGGCCAGTTATCAGTTGTGTAGTTAATTTGTACCGGGGTTGGTCCCAGGGCGTCCACCATATCCTCAGTCGGAGAGCCATGTTTTGAGCTTCGCCGGTGCAAGTTGGACAATGGACATCTAAGCTTTGTCAGTGCGCCAAGACTGCAACTTGTTCACACCAGCCGGCACATAGGTCACGGTGGACCAAAAAGGTCAATACAGCCCGCAGCCCAACGAAACACAGACCAGTGTAGACCACCGTTGATCTCACATCAGGGCATCATACTCCAATTTTAATTTAAATACCACCAGCTTTCGGTGAATTTATGTACGAAGCGTCCAACTCGTGTCCCCTGGGTGGTCGTGAGTTATAGCTCCTCAGTCACGCTGATGGGTGTTGGTGCTCCGTGATGCCCGACTCGTGCCCCCTGGGTGGTCGTGAGTTATAGCTCCTCAGTCACGCTGATGGGTGTTGGTGCTCCGTGATGCCCGACTCGTGCCCCGTTAGGGTCGTGTTCTGTAACTCCTCAGCATAGCTCCTCAGTCACGGGTGTTGGCGCTCCGTAATGTCCGTCTCGTATATCGTGGTGGCCATGCTCTGTAACTCCTCAGAATAGCTCCTCAGCACGAGTGTTGGCGCTCCGTAATGTCCAACTCTTGCGTGCCCCAGGCTCCGTAATGTCCGACTCGTGTCCCGTGATGACCGTGCTCGCAACTCCCAATATAGCTCCTCAGTCACGGCTGTTGGCGCTCCGTAATGTCCAACTCTTGCGTGCCCCAGGCTCCGTAATGTCCGACTCGTGTCCCGTGATGACCGTGCTCTGCAACTTCTCGGTATAGCTCCTCAGTCACGGGTGTTTGTGTACCGTAATGTCAGACTAGTTACCGCGGGGGTTATGCTCTACAATTCCTCAGCATAGCTCCTCAGCCACGGCTGTTGGTGCTCTGCAATGTCCGACGCGTTCCACGGGAGTGGCCTTACTCTATGGCTACTGGGTCATGCTGATGGGTGTCGGTGCTTCGTATCGGCATAAAACGTGGTCCGAGGTCCATTAGTTAATGAGAGACTGTCCATCGTCGGCAATTCTCGTGGTTATGCTGCGTATCCGATTAGCTTGAGTGGTGGGCAGCTGCGCTCTAAGCGGAATTAGAGTCTGTCCGAAGCAATTGCGCACAGCTACGATGAAGTCAGTCGGAAGCTCTTTTTATGGAACTCCTCCGGTCATTGGTTGAGTGTGCTATACATTTAGTCCACATCAGGATTTTTGATGAATTCGATTGCAATTCAGTTTGTTTCCATACAACATTTATCGGGCTTTCCAACACTTCGAGTACCTTTTCATCATCACATCGGTAAATTCTTCAAGACGCTACGGGCCTTGTTTTGATAGTTTATTGATGAGGTTTACTTCGTACATTCGAGGCTTTCAGTGCATAAATAATAGCAAGTCATTCCAGCCGTACTGGGGTGACACACCTGTCGTCTGGCCGGGACATTCCGGACGTACCGAGGTGACACCTGCGATATGGCCGGAACATTCCGGACGTACCGAGGTGACGCCTGCCGTCTGGTCGGAACATTCCGGACGTACCGAGGTGACACCTGCGATATGGCCGGAACATTCCGGACGTACCGAGGTGACGCCTGCCGTCTGGTCGGAACATTCCGGACGTACCGAGGTGACACCTGCGGTATGGCCGGAACACTCTGCACGACAGATGGAGCCCTACCTCACCAGCTCTGGACGTCGGCTCTCACGGCAGCTTCGAACATGCCGGTGATGCCACAGGTTCAGCGACGCCCGACCGACCGAAGGATGAAGTTATGCTCAAACGGTCGACTGCTATGGAAGCGCGGTATTCTTTGGTGTCAGATTTTTTCCGTTCTGGACGTTATCATTATTCGCCAATTCCCTATCTCGTACCTGCCATCATTATTCGTCAGTGTCAACATCACCACTCATGGATAGGCAGGCCCGAAGCTGATGTCCCCCAATGACGTCACGACACGACCTTGGGAAATGCGGCCACGGCTGGGGATTACTTGAGGACATTGCTTCAACCTGAACGAAGAGCGACTCAGCATCACTGAACCGACTGATAGCTGAAAGTTCTGTCATTGGTTGATCCATCTCTGAAATCCCTCATGTAGACAATCAGCAATGTTTCCCACTGCTTATTAGCGAAAACCCGGTCAAAAAGGCCGGTCAGGACCGGCGGGCTTTTTTTTACCGGTCTTGGAGTATATGCCGTTCTTTCAACCTGTCTTTCACTTGATTTGATCTGAAGTTGTTTAATCAATTCAAACTGTATCTAAAAAACCTAATAATAAACCTAATAATTATAATCACCATGCATCCGGTGAAGCACATTTCACAATTCCAGCCCGAACGTATGTCATGCACATGGAACAAGTTGATCATAGATCCTTAATTATTTTTAATATTATTTTTAGCATGCTAATTGCATATTGCAATTGCAATTGCATGTTCATGATACACGCTCAAACATGCTAACGCCTTCAAAAGTAAGACTTGCAACTACAATAAAGCCAAAGCATGCCAGTTGGTTTCACCAGATATTGAACAGCAAAATATGGCTTGGCCAGCCTATAATCAGACAAGCATTGTAGCACATGTTATTACGATGATGTTTGAATAGCATTGCTTCTTGAGCGTGCTTTCATAAACAATGTATATCACTTTCTTTGAAATTTGTTTAATGGCAATGCAAGGGAAAACCAGCATTCTCTAGAGAAGGAATTATATTATGTTGGCCGGCTTCCATAGCTACAGTAAAATCCCAAAACTATGCATCTCTCAAAATGCACAGCTTAATACTAGCCTTCCTAATCCAAAGACAGCAACATTGACAACTGCAAAATTGCCACCATGGAGACAGTTTGCTTCATTGATTCATTAATTCTTCGATTAAATTGCAGCATTCTGCACACAATATCCAAGATGGTTATCAATCTAAGACTAGATCCACACTTAAAAACTCAATATTGTTCATTTTTCAAACTTGACTTGGGTCCTTGCAAAGTAAATAGCAGCCTTGAAATGCTTCTTTTTTGGTCCATTTAATTAAATACAATAGGCAAAGCCTGGTAATAGGATTTAACGTAAGCGTTTTTCAAATGTAATTCAGGGAAGTGTACTTAAAACAAATTACTCAGAAAATGTTTTGCCAGTATAGGTGTCAATGATTGAAAACGTCAATTCATGTCCGAGTCGGCCATATATTCACAGAACACTTGCTTGGCGAACCTTCTGAGTTGACATTTGGACATTCTGCATCTGACTCTTGGACATTCTGAATCTGTGCCAACCAAATGCCTTCCAGGATGTCATTAGTGCGTGATTAACGCCCAAGCAATAACAACCCTCTCCGAAGCTTCGACCTTGATTTGTGATGTTAATCAGCATGTGACGCCATGACATAAAGGGACAGGAGAGGTAATTACATCAAGTTGGATGCAGCTTGCCAGAATGGTGCTTGAAAGCTTGAAAATACGCATGAAATCAAATCACACCTAAGTAACTTCAATTTCCACAAAAGCAGCATTATCCCATAGCAAAACTGTCCATAGGATTTGTAAGACGGCTTACATTTTCAATACGGAGTTTCATGCGGTTGCCATGCGGCCCACTACACGAGACATCCAGCCGCCGCGACCGGAAACCCGTGGCAGGTGCGGATAAATTTGTGAAAAGCTACTGAAAAACGAAGCCTACTCGTCGCCGATACGCCCACACACTGTCAATAGCGGCCACTTGGAGTTGCCGCGAATGCAAGCAGTGACTTCCGCCCAGCCACAGAGTATCAGCCTGACCCAGTGGCCTAGAAGCAGCCGCCGCTCTGGACAGCCGGAAACCGCCAACCGCCAATCAGCGGCCAGCAGTCACCAGTCACCAGTCACCAGTCACCAGCGTCACCAGCCGGCACCATCAGCCACCAGCCAGGCCACAGGGCACAAGGAGCCTGACGTGCGTTGCCTGACGTCTGGAGCCGGTCGCTTCCAGGGGCGGCGCCATTTATAAGCGCCACCCCAGGGGAAGTGGACACACCACCCAAAGCATTCGTCGCAGACACACCACCCGAGGCAGCCGCCGGAGGCAGACCACCCAAGGCAGTCACCGAAGGCAGACCACCCAAGAGTGCCCCCAGGAGCAGACCACCCGAGGAGTCGTCGTGGGCAGACCACCCAAGATGGTCGGAAGCACACTGCCCTAGAAGAGCAGTCGAGCCGTGGTGAAGTGCAGTGAATGTGGACCATATGGGTTAAACTGTGAATTTCGCTCACGTGCGGTTCGACTGGGTCACCCCTGTCAGATAGGCGAAACGAAGCTGACAGCGCGAAACGTGAGTGAACTAGAGCAAGGAGTGGCAATGTATCCTTTCACCTATCATGCAAACCATGTGACCCGTCCGTCACCGGTCGTTTTGCATATGTGATGGCCCCAGCCAGGGGGGGATGGCCCCAGCCGTTTGTCCCGGAAAGGGTAAAATGGAGGAGCTAATTGTGGCGAAAAAGGTTCTTACGGGGAATAGTTTCAAGGTTGGTGGATGATACCTGAATGTGATTGTTTAGAAATGCATGGTTCAAGGTCGCTGTGCATGATACATGAATGTTTATAAGTTTAGAAATGAAATGGTAGAAAATGAATACATAACCACGCACGCACATTACTGATAAGAGTTTAGGTGACGGGAACTCCTAGTTCCTGGAAGCCGTAAATGAGGAGGGCAGGTCTTCTGGCTCACTACGGTCAATCTCTATCTCTCTCTCTCTCTCTCTGTCCCACTCTCTCTCTCTCTCTCTCTCTCTCTCCTCTCTCTCTCTCCCTCTCTCTCTCCTCTCCCTCTCTTCTCTCTCTCTCTCTCTCTCCCTCTCTCTCTCCTACTCCCTCTCCCGCTCTCGCTCGCCCTCCAATCAAACGTGAAACACCTGTTTTCCCATCAAACAGACAGCCGAGCGGTCGGTGCCGCCGAGCCAAGGGTTCAATAACCCTTGTGGGGGAAACAGATCATAACCGTTAACCCGGATAGTCAGTGGTGAATGGGAGTATCGCACGACATGGACATTTTATTTATCAGAGATCCGCCATTTCAGTGTAGTTATCAGCACGTCTCGCTGGAACGACGAATAAACACGGGTCAAGGGCAGCTAAATCATTGGGAGGTGGCACACTACACGACTCGATCCGACCTTTCCTGGGTCAGGGACAGGGAGAAGGGGCTTTCGTCCAGAAACATATCAGGCACTAATTCGAGCGTCACTGTGGAGGGGAAGGGGACTGGGTCGTCCCAGCATCCACATAGAAGCATTCTCTTCTCCCACACTCTCTCTCTCTCTCTTTCTTCTCTCTCTTCTCTTTTTTTTCTCTCTCTCTCTCTCTCTCTCTCTCTCTCTCTCTCTCTCTCTCTCTCTCTCTCTCTCTCTCTCTCTCTCTCTCTCTCTCTCTCTGTGTCTCTGTCTCTGTCTCTGTCTCTGTCTCTCTCTCTCTCTCTCTCTCGCTCGCTCTCTCTACCTCGCTCTCCAATCACACGCCAAACACCTGTTCCCCAAATCAACATGTCGCCCGGTCGAAGGCGCGGAGTGAAGGGTCCTTGACCTTGGGAAGTGATGCGGAAAATAACCGCTAAGCTGAGGGTAAACTCGTAAATTCTTCCCGGGCACTGGGTCACTAAACCATAGCACCACGTGTATACGAGACTTCCTCCGGCTTTAAATGGTGCGGGGTAATAGTACAGAGCAACTGAACCCAGGGAGCTGATTATATATAGAATCGGGGATAACATTTCACTTAGAAAGGAATGAATGGACTTGATACTCAAGTTAATTATAGAGGACCCTGTGGTCCGTTGTGTGCGTTTCATGTCACGCCGAGATATGCCGGAGACTTTTAAGCGAGCAAGTAGCAAACTATGACAACAAACAAATCCCGTGACCCGACACAAGGTCGTCCACGCTCCCTTGTATCGCCCTTTTGTCAATCGCATTGCGTCACGGTAACACAGCCCCTCAGCACATTACCGTTGCTAAAGGGAACACGAAGTTGAAAGTTGACCTTGTAGTGTTGCGGACCATGGTCGACCTAGCTTGATCCGAGACGCGGCACCTCCATTTAAGTGCTGCTACCAGATGAATAAGTAGTACATTCGCGGCATACATTTTCGCACCATATGTATGGCTATGAGAACTCCTCACCACTTCAAATGTCCATGAGATATCGAAAAGCAGTCACGATGGGGAGATAACGTTACCGTGAAATCACTGGAAACTCGCCCTCAGGCTCTATACTTGCCAGTGCATGTATTACCCTTGAATGCTGCGGGCCTGGTGAACGTTCGAAGGTACAAAATACTTAAGTTGATGTAGTTGAGGAACGAACCATTAACCACTGACCATTAAGTGGCCAAACGTACTAGGTGCGAATGAGGGATTTGACAGGGAATTAATTCCGGGTTCGTCCGTTACTTAATGCAAAGCTAGCCGGCAAGACAGGACAGGACGAACCTGACTACCGTCTGGGACGGAAAAACGTGAGACAAATTACGCAATTAGCGAGGAGACGGCCTGCAAGCCGCCCTTCCACAGGCGATAACTTCCATGGGCCCAAACGTGAGCCTCCGCCCTCTTCTCTTCGGAGGAGACAGACGGAGGAGGGCTGATAGAAGACGGGGAAATGACGAGACACTGTTGGTTGAACCCCTGGGAAAGCGTGCCGGAAAGACTGGATATTCACAAGGCAGTTGGATAACTTGGGTAATTCTAGGCCGCAAAATCCTTCCGGCCTGGTGATCACAGAGCGCAGAAGGGCATCCGGAGGGTGGTCAGACCCGACGGGGTCCATGGGTAGGCTCGCATGCAGCGGCACCCAATTTTGGGTCGGGATGAATCTGTGCGCACAGTGTAGGTAACCGCCAAAAACTTCCAGGTCGGTATTCCTTCCCCGTCTCAGCTATTCCCGTAGGCCTGGGCCTCTCGATTACGGCACAGACAGGGAAGATGAAGTTTGGCGTTCGGTAAACCCCCAAGGATATGACAGGCAGGGGATTTGAGGGTCTCCCGACGATGACCCCGGGCAGAATAGGTTAGAAAGACGATAGGGGGCCATCCCGACGATTTGTGGCCCAGGACCACCTGTGGGGGTGCCCGCCGATTGCAAGTTCGAGCATGCAAGACCTGGCAAGGCGTTGACTCATTTAAGTGTAGGTATGTCGGCCATTATTACTCAAGCCCAGCATAAGACCATCAGAAACTAACGGAATGTCGCAGCCCAGTTTCAAGGCTCATCGAGCCTTGAAGGCAGTAAAGTAATAGTATATCATTCCCAACCAACAGTGTCGCGTCAGCCGGTGACAGTTGTGGACCTAAGCACGGGTAATTAACATTTAACTTTGGGCTAGAAAGCCCTAAGCAACGGTCTGAGAAAGTAAGACTTGCTGAATGCGCACATACCACTGGAAGGGAAATCGCGGGCCAAACATTTACATGTGTCATTAATGGAGCGAACGTTCGGAATGAATGGGAATGCATGTGAGTGTACGTGACCTAGCTAAGGGTACTTAAGGACCAGTGGGGGCTGTTTGGGGCCCGATGTGTGCATGCAGCTGTCAGAAACCCATCGTTGTCAAAATTTAACCCAGGATAATTACCTAGGCCCTCAATTTGCAAGTCCGCGTGACCCGTTGGAGCATTGCTGGTGGAGGACATGGAGGGAAACAAAGGGGGACTTTACAAATGAAAGGGGCCCTCAAGCTGGACGAGGGCCGGTGACGGACGCCTTTCCAACTCCAATGTCCGCCCATTCATCTTATGACCCCCCCCCCCCCCTCCTAGGTTTCTCCAATCATGCGGTTCCTCTATCCCTGGCGCCACGACCAAGCCAGGTTTACTCACGGATGGAAGTGTTGAAGTCAGAGATTTGACCTCGCTAAATATAAATTCGTGTTAGGATAACGAGTTACGGGGCGCCGACAAGATGACAATACGACGAAGACATGATGATCTGACACATGATGACTGCACAAACTACACCGTGGACTCGAGGGTCACCGCTCGCTATGGGCCGGGGGCCGGCGGCACGCCGGAAGTGGGATCGGCGCGGGCCGGGGGAGCCGCCCGGCGCCCGTGAGCGTGGTGAGCGTGGCCGCCGGCCGTCGGCCGCGCGGAAACACCTGTCACAAGGTCGCTTCGACGTCAAGGGCGCACCGCAGTGGAGCAAGACCCAATGACACAGACCCAATAACACTACACCACACAAGACTCCAAGACGACCACACAAGACTCCAAGACTACTAAAAACTAAGACGACTGCTACTCAGACACCACTCAAGACCTAACCTGCAAGACTACATAACAACCCCCACCCCCACCAATCCCTAATAGCCAATCCCATCCCCACCAACCGACCCCTCCTATTACCCCTCCCCCTTATCCCCTACCAAGACATGACGACCAAACCGTATGATCCCTTACCCCCTCCCACGCCAACACACCCCTACATACCCCCACCTCTACCAACCCCCACCCCACCTACCCCTCCCCCACACCCCCCACACCGACCCCGCCCCCGACCTCGCCACCCTACAGATTCACCGTGTATAATTGAGAAAAACTCCACCTGTCGATGGTCGCATTCTTATGGCTGTTTGTATGCCACCGTCTGTGAGCCATCCTTGTTGAATGATGGTGATGAGATTTTAACTTAGTTTTGCATGAGTACCAGATAATTTTTCGACTTTATTGTTGTGCATGGTATCATTAATGGTTGCCTGATGCATGGGTCTAACCAGACAGTTCACATAGTTGCAACAAAGTAAGTCTTAGAATCAGAAAGCAGGCGTAAGACGAACGGACGCGGGAAGCAACGGCAAAATAGACCATTTGGATATGGGTTGTAATTGATCGAGCACTAAATGCACCTCATGTGTAATATACAAACGTTTCCTGGTTACATATTTGCTCTCGGAATGACCTCCAACCGCTATGGCGTGTAGTTGGAAGCTATTCGCAATGCTATCGCTGACTTTTTTGCTCAGTGGCCCCACCAAGGACAGCTGAGGTCACCTGAAATCACTAGCACATTTCTGCGCATTATATCGCAATGCATTGAGCTAGAAGGCTGAAATTACCGTCATTGTGCTTGTATCGCCAAGACGTGTCGATTGATATATTACATGACCTCCATACTCTACCCCATGACCTTGACCTGAGGTCATTGTTTCGGTGACCCATCTGTTGACCTGACCTTAAATTACACAGCGTATGTAATTAGCACATTTCAAGGGCTGTCGAATAGCATTTGCAGTTTGCTTCTATCTGTTACAGGTCCTGAGATATGTGCTAATATCTGAGGGTCCCACCCGATCTGGTCGAATTTGACATATGATGACCCAGCGACCTAAATATTGATCTGAGCGAGAAAATGACCGAAATACTTGCGATAGAGCTTGTCACCAGCTATCCAAAGCCTTTTTCCGTTTGTCGCTACCTAGCATAGTTCTCGAGATCTTAGGGGGGCAGACATCTGCCCCCCCCCGGACATGCGAAGTTGGCGCGGACCGCCGGACGTGCGAGTGTTAAGTTGATGTAGTTGAGGAACGAACCATTAACCACTGACCATTAAGTGGCCAAACGTACTAGGTGCGAATGAGGGGATTAACAGGGAATTAATTACGGGTTCGTCCGTTACTTAATGTAAAAGCTAGCCGGCAAAACAGGACAGGACGAACCCGACTACCGTCTGTGACGGAAGAACGTGAGACGACTTGCACATTTTAGCGAGGAGACGGCCTGCAAGCCGCTCTTCCACGGGCGATAAATTATATGGGCCCAAACGTGAGCAACGAATAGCCTCCGCCCTCTTCTCTTCGGAGGAGACGGAGGATGGCTGAGAAGACGGGAATGACGAAACACTGTTGGTTGAACCCCTGGGAAAGCGTGCCGAAAAGACTGGATAATTCATAAGGCAGCTGGTTCACTTGATAAATTTTAGGCCACAAAACCCTCCGGCCTGGTGATCACAGGGCGCGGAAGGGCATCTCGAGGGTGGTCAGACCCGACGTGGTCCATGGGTAAGCTCACAGGCAGTGGCACCCAATTTCGGGTCGGGATGAATCTGTGCGCACAGTTAGGTAACAGCCAAAAACGGCTAGGTCGGTATTCCTTCCCCGTCTCAGCTATTCCAGCAGGCCTGGGCCTCTCGATTACGGCACAGACAGGGGAGATGAAGTTTGGCGTTCCGTAAGCCCCCAAGGATAGGACAGGCAGGGGATTTGAGGGTCTCCCGACCATGACCCCGGGCAGGATAGGTTAGAAAGACGATAGGGGGCCATCCCGACCGATTTGTGGCCCAGGACCACCTGTGGGGGTGCCCACCGATCGCAAGTTAGAGCATGCAAGTCCTGGCAAGGCGTTGACTCATTAAAAGTGTAGGTATGTCGGCCATTATTACTCAAACCCAGCATAAGACCATCAGAAACTAACTGAATGTCGCAGCCCAGTGTCATCGAGCCTTGAAGGCATTAGAGGAATAGCTTATCATACCCAACCAACGGTGTCGCGTCAGCCGGTCACAGTTGTGGACCTAAGCACGGGTAATTAACATTTAACTTTGGGCTAGAAAGCCCTAAGCAACGATCTGAGAAAGTAAGACTTGCTGAATGCACACATACCACTGGAAGGGAAATAGCGGGCCGAACATTTACATGTGTCATTAATGGAGCGAACGTTCGGAATGAATGGGAATGCATGTGAGTGTACATGACCTAGCTAAGGGTACCTAAGGACCAGTGGGGGCTGTTTGGGGCCCGATGTGTGCATGCAGCTGTCAGAAACCCATCGTTGTCAAAATTTGACCCAGGATAATTACCTAGGCCCTCAATTTGCCAGTCCGGTGACCCGTGGGGGCATTGCTGGTGGAGGACATGGAGGGAAACAAAGGGGACTTTAAAACTTAAAGGGGCCCCGAAGTTGGCCGAGGGCCGGTGACGGACGCCTTTCCAACTCCAATGTCCGCCCATTTCTCTTATGACCCACCCCCCTAAGTCTCTCCAACCACGCGGCTCCTCTATCCCTGGCGCCACGACCAAGCTAGGTCACTCACGAATGGAAGTGGTGAAGTGAGAAACTTGCCCTCGCTAAATATGAATTTGTGTTAGGATAACGAGTTACGGGGCGCCGACAAGATGACAATACGACGAAGACATGATGATCTGACACGCTCAGACTGCACCTACTACAGCGTGGACATTGGCACACCGCTCGCTGTGGGCCGCCCCGGTTGGGGGCCGGAAACACGCCGGAAGCGGGATCGGCGCGGGCTGGGGGAGGCGCCCGGCGCCCGTGAGCGTAGCGAGCGTGGCCGCCGGCCGGCGGCCGCGCGGAAACACCTGTCACAAGGTCGCTTCGACGTCAACACCACCGCAGTGGAGCGAAGACTAACTACAACTCAGACTCGAGACGACTGCAAGACAGACCAACCACTCCAAACTCTAACTGAGACTAAACCGACACCCAGACCAACCACTAAACCGAACCGACACCCATACCAACTCCTATTACCCCTCCCCTTTCCCCACCAATTCCTAATACCAACCACTCCCCCACCTACCAACCCCTCCTATTACCGCCTCCTCCCTTTTCCCCTACCGAGACAAGACCGGACAACCTCTACGATCCCCTCCCACTTCCCCCCTTCCAAAGCACCACCCCAACTTACCACCACCCCAACCTACCCCCACCCCACCTACCCCTCCTCCATCCATACCCCCCACACCGACCCCGCCCCCGACCTCGCCACCCTACAGATTCACCGTGTATAATTGAAAAACGCCACCTGTCGATGGTCGCATTCTTATGGCTATTTGTATGCCACCGTCTGTGAGCCATCCTTGTTGAATGATGGTGATGAGATTTTAACTTAGTTTGGGATTAGTACCAGATAATTTTTCGACTTTATTGTTGTTGTGCATGGTATCATTAATGGTTGCCTGATGCATGGGTCTAACCAGACAGTTCACATAGTTGCAACAAAGTAAGTCTTAGAATCAGAGTGCAGGCGTAAGACGAACGGACGCGGGAAGCAACGGCAAAATAGACCATTTGGATATGGGTTGTAATTGATCGAGCACTAAATGCACCTCATGTGTAATATTTTGCTGTTTCGGTGCTATATTCTGGGTGACTATAGCTATTCTAAGAATTAAGCATTTATGATAGCTCTCCGTCCTATATGTCCCATATTTTGTACATATACACACAATACACATATGTGAAAATTCCCCAAGTACCTAGGTAGGCAATTGTCCTCAAAATAGGGAAAATGGACACTATTGTACAAGAACAGGTCATATAAATGAAAATAGTTATCACACATGTAGCCAAGATAGGCTGGGAAATGACTAGTCCCCTTTAAATTATAGATGTATTGCTTTTATAGTTGAATACCGTGATCTTTGAAGGCTGAAGAATACCACAGTTTGTATGTCGGTATCTGACAGTGGTATGGTGGGTTTATTTAATACATCGCGCAATATTTACAGGTGATTGAATAGTGAATGGTTCAAATATTGGCATACCTAGTACCTAGTACCTAGTCCTAGTACCTAGTCTTAACCCAAAGCTCTTAACTTAACTCATACTTAACTTCTGACTTATGCCAAAGTTCGGGGTGGGGTGATATGCGCCCTCCTTAAGTTTCGGCGGATAGGGAAAGAACAGCGCGCGTCAGCGCGCCGAAATTTTCCATACCTTTTCTCACATCAATTTGATATGTGGTGGAATTTTTTTTAGGCCAGGTCGTCTAGGGTTAACGAGTTAGTCAAGTTCAAGTGAGGTCACCCCCATAAAAGTTCAACAAGTCGTCACCCTTTAACGGATCAAGATATTTGAATGAAACTTTCAGCATATGCTTATCTTTAGGGATGAAACAAAACGCACCATACTAATTTTTGAATCCCTTAGTTTTTGATGATTTCTTAGTTTTGCATAATTGCCCATTAGGGCTAAAATCGAAAATTATGGCTAAAGTAAGCATTTCTTTTATCAGGGCAAGTTGACCTGACACAACATGTTTCCGTCCGCTCTAACCATTAAAAATAAGATTAACGTAAATTAACATCTCAAAATTTTGAAAGTTCCGAAAATTAAAATGTCGGTTTTTGGGTGGGCAACATTTTAGGGCCATGGTCTTATTTTTAAATACTTTAGGGCCTTACTTTTCTGATTCCAAATAATATTTGTTTTCCAAATCTCCCCCCAAATGAACTCCCCAGAACCAAAACATGATGTCAGTCGTGAACACATAGATGCGTCACTTTTGTTGGGATAAAATTGTGTGGATGGCTTCTGGCCCTAATCGTCGAGCGCTTTCCGATGACACCCTGTTCGTTTCCATGCGACGCTTAGCTTGGATATTGCAGGGGGCATATATCAACCGCACGAGACGGGTTGTGAGGATCTGACCGTAAAGACTGGAAAGGGTTAATTTTGCTGTTTCCTTGATTGAGGACTGTAAGTAATGGGAATTAACCTGTGTGTTATAATAATTGATTTGTGAACATGATGCTGTTGCCATCAATGCTTGTCAATTTAAAAAAGGAAGCCTTGATAGAGGTGTATTTTCAATCCACATGCTGGGAGTGAACGAAGCTTTCCAAAGTGATGTGATCTGCCTATTTACCTTCATTAAATAAAAATGAATGATGCTACTCTATGTGCAAAATAAAGGTATATAAAGACCTGGTATTTTGACCCAGCTTTAGTTGGACGGGATCTCAGCCGGGCTTGGTCCCATCAGACTGGTCGGTCATAGTCTTTGGTCCCATTATTTTCTTCTATATATTTTTTTTTTGTTGGGGGGTATTTGCCACCTCTGTTGTCAATTTGGATATCGAAGATGGCTGAAAGATTTCCACAATATGGCGTCTCTAATCGATTCAGCGGAGTCCACTTCCTCATCCACGTCAAATGCCGTGCAGTTCAAGCATGCAAAGCCAATTGCCTTTCAACAATACGGTACAAATTAAGACCAAGTTACAGAAACGCCTCGTCACAGCGATTGTTTCACACATGACCTAAAAGCAACCATCAAGAGTGTTACTAGTCACTGGACAAGTTAGATACAAAGTGTAATGGCACAATGTATTATGTCCGCCGGGCCCCACGTTTCAGCTCCATGCCTTCATCAGAGCCTTGTTCACCGAGCTGGCTGCGAGCCATTGCGAGCGGGAGCTGGCCGATGCCATATGACGTCTCACCGATGCCATATGACGTCACACCGGCAGCGGCGATAGCAGCGACGTCATCGCACTCACAATAGTTGCGCATCTGTTTATACACTCTTCTTATAGGTATGAGTTATCATTATAGCCAATGATTACAATCGTATGATTTCCGGATACATACTACTGTTTATGGTCCTAACCGATATTCGAGTCAGCTCACTGCCACCGACGGAGACACCAACTTGCTTGCTTTTTCCTATTTACCTCTTAGTTATATGTTCCCTTCCTCAGACACAATTTGAATGACAAGGAGGCAGGCACATACTAGAACCTAGTAGAGCGCACATTTGTTACCGGCTATCAGACAGCACGGCCCCACTGTCACACAGCGCGTTCTCGGTGCAGACCTTATTTATCGCCGCCAAAAATCAGCCTCGGCGGCCGGCTGGACCCGGCGGCGGCCCGGCCGCGTCAGCACACACAGTTCGGTACGGAGGCGCTCTGGCGGACAGTCGGCGGCCGGCTGGACCCGGCGGCGGCCCGGCCGCGTCAGCACACACAGTTCGGTGCGGAGGCGCTCTGGCGGACAGTCGGCGGCCGGCTGGATCCGGCGGCGGCCCGGCCGCGTCAGCACACACAGTTCGGTACGGAGGCGCTCTGGCGGACAGTCGGCGGCCGGCTGGACCCGGCGGCGGCCCGGCCGCGTCAGCACACAAGTTCGGTGCGGAGGCGCTCTGGCGGACAGTCGGCGGCCGGCTGGACCCGGCGGCGGCCCGGCCGCGTCAGCACACAAGTTCGGTACGGAGGCGCTCTGGCGGACAGTCGGCGCGGGCCGGCGGCGGCCGGTCGCGAGACCATCGGTCGGAGGCGCGGCGAAGCGGCCGCACGCGGGCCGGCCGCAACAACATCGGTGCGGAGGCGCTCGCGGACAGTCGGCGGCCGGCGGACCCGGCGGCGGCCGGCCGCGTCAGCACACAGTTCGGTGCGGAGGCGCTCTGGCGGACAGTCGGCGGCCGGCTGGACCCGGCGGCGGCCCGGCCGCGTCAGCACACACAGTTCGGTGCGGAGGCGCTCTGGCGGACAGTCGGCGGCCGGCTGGACCCGGCGGCGGCCCGGCCGCGTCAGCACACACAGTTCGGTGCGGAGGCGCTCTGGCGGACAGTCGGCGGCCGGCTGGATCCGGCGGCGGCCCGGCCGCGTCAGCACACACAGTTCGGTACGGAGGCGCTCTGGCGGACAGTCGGCGGTCGTCGCCGTCACGGGGCCCACCGACCGTCCAGCCGACACGTGCCGCTGTCGTTCTACGCATCGAGTCGAGTGTTCACCAGCGGTGGAGGCGGTGGCGGCGGCGGGTCGGTGGCACGGCCGCCGCCGACCGTCGGATGCCGACAGTCGCTCGACACGATACCGCCGCCGCCGTGCGACGGCGGCGGCTTGCCGGAAGCACGATCGCCGCTGAAGTCTGTCTGCAGCGTGCCGCACTGTTCGGCGAGCCGAGCATCGGACGGGGCTGGCCGCCGCTTAGCCAGCGGGGATGACACTTGGGGCCGGCAGACGGACGCGTCCGCTCACTGTCGTCCCGAGTCGCGACAGGTCGGCTCGGCGGCTGTCGCGTCCGCTGACTACCGTCCCGCGGAGACTGGGCCGGCTGGAGCGGCGGCATCTGCTGTCGATAGTCTGTCAGAGACTGGACCAGCTGAGATGGCGGTGTCAGCTGTCGACCGTCTGCGAGAGACTGTGGTGACTGCACGGCTGTCGAGGACGCTTGCTGTTGTGGTTGAGGGTCGCCAGACGGAGTCGCGGACATCTCTTCGTGAAGTGCGTCCAATAGTTATCTGAGCAACTCTGAACAGTCTTGCTGACGGCCTGCCTCGAAACCGGCCAGCAGTGCGGCGCGTGTGAAGGCGGACGGAGAGAAGGCAGCAGTCCAAGAGTGCGAACACCCTCTGTGGCGCCGCCAGGTGGCGCTGGCACAGGCTAAGTCGTGACGTCATCACTTCATGGCAGAACTGCTCTGAATGGAAGAGCGCCTGCAGTGCAGCGTTGATGTAGCACGTGTTGCCGAGGTTGTTGAGACCGCGCCGCGGCGGTGGCGTTGGCGGCGGCGGCGACACATCGATGTTGCTGACATCAGAGCTCATGTAGAGGTCAGGGCCGGGGACAGAGACGGGGTCAGGACCCGGGCCGGAGCGAGAATGGGGACACAAAGCGGCCGCCCACAGCGGAGCATCCATGGCGGCTGGAGACCACCATACTGCTTACCTGCTTACTCACACTGGGCACCGCCATCTTAGCTGCTGCTCTTGCGATTCTTGTGAATCTTGAGATCTTACTTGTCACCCTGATGAAGGCCTAGAGCCGAAACGTTGGTCTACTTTTCGGTGAATATCACATCTTCTGCCATTGCACTTTGTATCGGACTTTGAACATATTTCGCCAGATTTATTTCTCCTTGCTCTGCCATCTCCTTCCCGTAACTTACGTACCTCGTTCGTGTAATTACGCGAAGCGTTTCCGTTCTCCAAGCTGACTCCCAGGACGCACATGCAAAATAATGTGATGTGGTTCCGGGCTGGATCATTTATGGTGATTCCGGGATGCTTCTGGCGAGATCGATTTGCAAGCTTGCTTGGCGATGGGTGAGTATATTGTGACGCTAAGCACGGGCGAAGAGATACAACAAATAATGCACAGTTTGCATAGCTTTCGACGACCCACCCAAGCATACGCTGAGTCAGCGTAACGGTGGACAGTGCAGTAGGGTGTGTCACTTCGGTGTTTTTTTTTATCGTGGAGCAAACATTGTGCCCTATAACTTTGTGCGTTGGGCGGCGAGGATCATAGTGCACCAGAAAAAGTACCTAAAAACACTTCCCATCTAGTGCAACGGGAGAAGCTGAAGAGCACGAGAGACGGTGGTGTCACTATGCGGCTACATTTTTCAAATGTTTTCCGCAAAATTGTCGTAACGGAAGCTTGTGAATGTGACGTTGCATTCCTCACATCATAATCGGACTCTTGGTGCCATGTCCGCATACTACGACGACTACGACAGCATTCTGCGTCGATTGCCATTCGCCGCCTGCAATACATTTCAGCTGCGACACTGCACAGGTCGACCACTCAGCTGCAGGTGCGCGTCAGAGGAGGGCGGGACGGGCACCACCGGAGTTATCCAGAGAGAACGCGCTCAATCAAGGGGCAAACGCCAAAGGAAAAGATTGCAGTGTGGCGAAGCAAGTTACGTGAAAGCGGTAGGTTCGGGAGATTACCGCTCAAAGTCATTTTTGTGTTTGAAATATAGAAATATCAGGGGAAAACTCAGGATGCACGCTTAAAACTTACACCTCCGTGATAGGTGTTCAATCCCATCCGGGAGCGCCCAGTTAGTGCACGCAACTAGCACGCGCCGTCTCGGGGGGGGGTGATATGCGCCCCCCCTAAGTTTTTCCGCGGATAATGAAAGAACGGTGCGCTGGCACGCCGAAATTTGGCATGCCTTGTCACACATCAATTTGGTATGTCGTGTGAAAATTGTTAGGTCAGGTCATCTAGGGTCAACGAGTTAGTCAAGGTTAAGTGTGGTCACCTCCAGAAAAGTTCAACCAGTCGTCACGCTTTAATGGAGGAAAATATTTTAATGAAACTTTCAGCGTTTGCTTATCTTTTGGGATGAAACAAAACTCACCAGAGGAATCCTTCATGTTTTCCGTTCCTGATTATTTATTAGTTTTGCATATTTGCCCATCAGGGCTAAAATCGAAGATTCTGGCTAAAGTAAGCATTTTTAAAGCAAGTTGACTTCTCACAACGTTTTTCGGTCCGCTCTACACATTATAAAAATTAAAATTAAAGAAAATTGAAAACTCAACATTTTGAAACTTAATTTTTGGTTGTAATTTTGGGATGGGTCAACATATTTACGACCATGGTCGATTTCGCCTTCCTTTTCTGATTCCAAATAACTTTTGTTTTTCAAATCTCCCCCAAAATGAACTCCCCAGAGCCAAAAACATGATGTAAGTCCTGAAAACCTAGGCCCCCTAGTAAAGTCACTTTTGGGGAAAGTTTTGGGGGTGATTTCTGGCCCTACTCCTCGAGCGCTTTCTGATGACACCTCCTTCGTTTTCGTGCGGCGCTTAGTTTTGAGATTAGAGGGGAGTTTTTTCACCCCCTCCCGCCCTCCCCCAAGACGGGGTGTGAGGATATGACCGGAAAGACGGGGAGGGCTAGGATCAAAAACCCTGACGAAAATATTGGAGTGTCGATGATTAAGTGGCTACGTTGGCGGGATTCCATTTTAAGACCTAGAAAATGTCTTCTATGAACCGAGCTTGAGTAATGAAATCGAGAACTTCACTTACCAGATCTGGGTGGTTGTTGCAGAGTAGATTATTGAGATTAGCATCGAGGTTACAGGCCTGCAAATAGCTTACTACGAGCTGCCTTTCCGTGCGATATTTTGGGCAGCTGATTAGTACGTGCTCCACTGTCAGGCAAACATCACACTCGCGGAAGAGCAGAGGCGAGGAACGATCGAGAAAATGGCCATGAGTCAGTCTCGTGTGGCCAAGCCGCAGTCAAGCCAGGGTCACCTCCAGTTCTGATGGCTGTTTTGTGAGCTGGTGGACCAACGTTCTGTAAATGGGAGAGCGAATGTCACATTTCGATCAACTCGAACACATAAAAATGTTCGATGTTATAGTGTCTTTGTAATGCCTGCAGAGAAGCTCTGGAGTCCATACAAATAACTGCCTGAGTAATGCCGAATTCTTTTATATGTGACAGAGCGATTTTCATTGCATACAGTTCAGATGTGAAAACTGTGGTGAAGTTGGGGAGTCTCGTACCGAAGCGGAAGTTCCGGCCCGCAGCGACTGCACCAGCCTTTTCACCGTGTCCGGAGCCGTCAGTGTAGACAAACTCATAATCACTACGTGCACCTTTGTATTCCATGAAAGACGCTCGCACCTCGAATTCCGTGGTCTGCGATTTGTTGAAGTGGAAGAGATATTCCATGGCTAATGCGTTGCAAAGCCAAAATGGAAACAGAGAAGGTGTTGTCGCAATGGCCAGCGGTGGCATTCCCATCGTGATGCAGCGGCCACTTCAGCGAGCCTTATCGCGGTGTGTGGTGGTCTCAGGTGCCTGCTGTGGCCCGGAGCCCGACCCGGTCTGAACCCTGAAGATGCTGGATGATTTCGTGTGCTCTGGACCTGATACCTGTATCGGATAATGGAAACCATTCGACGATCCGATAAGGACGGACAATTGAGATCCACCCGCAGCGCAGATACCGGTGTGGTTCTGAAAGCTGCTATAACACGAAGGCACGATGATTGGATTGCCTCAAGGCATTTCCCCAGAGAAGGTGCTGCCATTAAATAAAAAATGGATGGGCTTCCAGTACCGATGTAACCAGCTCGCTATTAAGCGTTGGAAGTGTTTTTTTTTATCGGCACCCCAGGATCACCTTGTCTGGCATTTTAAAACATTCAGTTGTAACAGACAACGGTTTCTTATACTTAGTTCTCTGTTCTACCAGTAGCTTTATCTCGGTTCCGGTCGGCAACCAGGATCGGTATTCTGTCAGGCAAGGTACCAAAAAGCTTGTAGAATAGGCAGATGCGGTAATAAGGTCGATAATTTCTGATAAAAGAAGTGTCTTGAACAGTGGAGTGGGAAAACATTGATACATGTTTAGTTCTCGGAGATATTTCAATCTGCAAAACGGCATCTATATCAACTTAGACGTATATTGCGATGAACCCAGTGCCCATTTGCATGTGATACTAGCAATCACGGTTCGGTATCGTACCAAACCGAGATTTACATTGTAAACAGCCTAATTGAAATGCATTGGTGAACAACATAGGTCACAAGATCGATCAGCTCTTGGACCGGGGAACTGTCCATACATATGGCTCGAGCAGCCTGGCAACTAGTGTCCGACTATGGGAATAAGTAAGTGGTAATCCAAATGTTCGTCGTTTTTTAGTCAGTTGCGATTTATTGTGGACATAGTGATCTGTTAGCACTCACACGTATTGACATACATGCGAAGTTCAGCATGGAATGAGGCAACATCAGACTGGCAGCTACGGCTAGGGATACCGTAGCTGATGGTTGGCTTAAGTCCTGGCGAACCAGCCCCATCCTGTAAGACTTTCCTTTCTTTCAATACCCTGTTGCCTTCTGATCGCCTGACCCCAAAGTGTTTCTTTCACGTGCACACGCCACATTGTGATTCTCCGAGGTCCATGGCTTGCCCTGTAGGAAACCGAACTCACCTGTTGTTGCTTTGCGGTCTTTATATATATATATATATATATATATATATATATATATATATATATATATATATATATATATATAATATATATATAAGCTTTATAGTTATATTCACGGGGACAGTGGCAGCTCTCCATTACTTCACTCCTGCAGTGACCAATTTCGAACAGTATCTCTAAAAACTTCTGATCACGCAGGGGAAGCTGATCAAGAACTCTTCTTTGCTTACTAGACTTGTTTACGCTCAGGTGCTTTAGAAAGCGTCGTTGGTCACGGTCCGTGGCGAGTCGTTTCGCGTGGACCGGAATACGGCCTCTCCACTGCGCAGGTCATGTATGGTGTCCGCAACAGCACTTATGGTGCACGTTCGCAACTGGTGCACTGGTGCGCAACTGGTGCACCAACGGTTTGGCTTCCCGCCCCCGGCTGTTTGTCAGTCCCGGAGTCTTCACCATGCAACGCAGATGGCTATTGATGTCTACATTCGTCGGCAGCGTATTAAGACCCATGTTTGATTGTTGCCCCAGCGCAATGTGCAGTTTTCCTGCTGGCGCATATGTCAGCTTGCGAGGTAGTGGAAGCCGCACACCTTCCCCTGGCGCATATGTCAGCTTGCGAGGTAGTGGAAGCCGCACACCTTCCCCTGGCGCATATGTCAGCTTGTGAGGTAGTGGAAGCCGCACACCTTCCCCTGGCGCATATGTCAGCTTGTGAGGTAGTGGAAGCCGCACACCTTCCCCTGGCGCATATGTCAGCTTGTTAGGTAGTGGAAGCCGCACACCTTCCCCTGGCGCATATGTCAGCTTGTGAGGTAGTGGAAGCCGCACACCTTCCCTTGGCGCATATGTCAGCTTGCGAGGTAGTGGAAGCCGCACACCTCCCTGGCGCATATGTCAGCTTGTGAGGTAGTGGAAGCCGCACACCTTCCCTGGCGCATATGTCAGCTTTAGGTAGTGGAAGCCGCACACCTTCCCTGGCGCATATGTCAGCTTGGAGGTAGTGGAAGCCGCACACCTTCCCCTGGCGCATATGTCAGCTTGTGAGGTAGTGGAAGCCGCACACCTTCCCTGGCGCATATGTCAGCTTGTGAGGTAGTGGAAGCCGCACACCTTCCCTGGCGCATATGTCAGCTTGTGAGGTAGTGGAAGCCGCACACCTTCCCCTGGCGCATATGTCAGCTTGTGAGGTAGTGGAAGCCGCACACCTTCCCCTGGCGCATATGTCAGCTTGTGAGGTAGTGGAAGCCGCACACCTTCCCCTGGCGCATACGTCAGCTTGCGAGGTAGTGGAAGCCGCACACCTTCTCCTGGCGCATATGTCAGCTTGCGAGGTAGTGGAAGCCGCACACCTTCCATTGCTCATGAATAATAGGCCACACAGCACAGCTGCACTGCCCCCCTTCCCGCATCCGCAAGGATCATGCATGGACAGCGGACTCCGTCGCTCGCGTCACCCCGGGTGAGGCAGAGAGCGGCGAGCGATGTCAAATGCCAGCTCACCGAGACCTCGTTTGAAACTCGCTTTTTCTGCCGCCTACATCTCCGGGAGAGACGAGTAACAGCTACCTGGCATGAGGTATGGTGCGCTATAAATCCTGGATGGGCACATCTTAGCATAGGTGTGAATCTTGTTAGAATTAATCATGCATATTTCTTAACCATGCTGCTGCATTTGTAGTATCCACATGTATGTATATCTATATGTAATGATATACGTATGCTATTTTGGCCATACATACAGCATTCATTTTCTGCAAACCAGGAATGTGGGCGTTTCTCCGCCAATGAAGGCGAAATATGCACAATATCCTGTCCCGTCTCTGCTTTGTCATTTTACATCACCCCTGAGGTTTTTCTGCGGATAATGAAAAAATACGTGGTAGCTCGCTGCAATTTGGCATAACTTTCCCACATCAATTTGACACGTTCTGTGAACATTTTGAGGTTGGGTCATCTACGGTCAACGAGTTAGTCAACGTCAGATGAGGTCACCAAAAAGTTCGACCAGTTGTCACGCTTTAAGGGATAAAGATATTTGAATAAACCGCTAAGCGTTTTCTTATCTCTAGGGATGCAACAAAACGCACCAGATTTTTTTTTTCGTTTCTGATCACTTATTAGTTTTGCATTTTTACCCATCCGTGATAAAATCGACGATTTTGGCTAAAGTAAGCTCTTTTTTATGAGGCCAAGTACTTAAAGCAACGTTTCCCAGTCCGCTCTACCCAACAGAACAATGCAAATTCTAGAAAACTGAAACCTAAAACTTGGAAATTTTTGCAAAGGCTAAAATGCTGATTTGGGTCGGCAAACATTTTGAAGACATGGTCCATTTCGCCTTCCTTTTCTGATTCTAATTTATTTTTTAATCTTCCACAAAATTTACTCCCTAGAGCCAAGAACAAGTCAATCGTGGTCCGTAGATCCCCCTGGTGACGTCACTTTTTGGGATACAATTGTGTGGATGGTTTCGAATCCTACTCGAGCGCATTCCGATTACACCAATTTCGTTTTCGTGCAACGATTAGTTTGAATATTACAGCGGGGGGGGGGGGTATGAAATGACCCCCACGCCCGAGAGTAGATATGATAATCTGACCGGAAAGACGGCGCGGGGTAAGGGTACGGTTGTGCTTCAAAAGCCAACCTGCGTTGAAGGACACGGGATTTACCAACTTTCACTTCTTTATCTTAGTGATCACGCGTGTTTATGTTTTCGCCGCAAGGTGGCTCCACTGTATCTCAGCCTAATCTGTTGTTTCCGTTGGGCAAGATGGGGGCCGTTTTTTTGCTTTTTACCGATGAAAAGCAATTTTTAAGCAACCAATATGCAAAATTGCAACTCAGCCAATCTGTGCCGCTGCTGATAACACCCCACTTGCGCAGTGGTGGGTCAGTGACGTCACTGAAATGCACACAGCTGCTTGGAGACTGTAGAGTGTGAATTGCCGTGATGACACAGCACTGGTTCTCCAGAATGTTCTGGCCATGCAGCAGCCGTGCCTTGGTGTCAATTAGCACTTCATTTGATGAATTCACGAATTAGTCACGTACCCATGTTGGCTCCATAATTATGCCATGTCAAGCTGCCAGGTCGCCAGTGACCAGAGGTGAAAATCCGGCGACACAGCCTATCGCCGGCCTGCGGATGAATAAAACCGGGCCATTCTATTCCGTACCATGCAAGGTTGACAAAGATCTATGATGGGGTATATGCGTTCATTATGTATATTTAGCTAATATTTTCCCATTCATTTTTTTTTAAATAAAAACCCCCCCCCCCCCCCACCTTAATAACAAAACCTCTTTTAGGCGAGGAATTAGGTCAAAGTACCTTAATTTCATCTCGATGTCTCCCTTCGCTATAACACTCCAATCAATCAGGTATACTATCAGGTTCGGATATGGATGCGGATTGGATTTGTTCATACGGATCGGATTTGGCCATTTCAATGCGGTGGTCTGCTCTACCAGCAGACAACCTGACGCATCCAGTCGATCCAATCGAAGCTCGATGATTAAATACCACACACACTGATATAATACAACGCTTGTAATTTACGATGTTGAATAGCGTCGGCAGTCAGTTAAGTAGCACAGATGGGCTGATTTGTGGACGTCATAATATATTGCAACACATCTCAAAACTGCTGTCGATATTGGCCTGGATGACTCGGCACACAACAGTCATATATATAGAAGGCAGATGGCCACAATTCGAACTTTGACACTTCAACAACGCACGGTTGACTTTGCTTCGAACTTCGACACGGACGTGAGCCGGCGCGCCTCCAGCGGGGCGGTGAGGCGTTCCTCCTTATCGTGCTCGCACGCTGGATCTGGTGCCGCTCCAGCTTGTTCTTTTTTTCGGTAAGGAACCTTACGGGTGGGGCAGGCTCGACCCTGAATACGATGCCACCCACACCGGCGCCTAATGTCGGCACCATAACAGACGCCTACCTAGTGGGCACCTACAGTGAGCCAGAACACACCATCACACGAGACAATCGGCCTTCACTCCCGCACAGACACTCCCCCACATATTCACCTCACCACATTTCACCATCAACAGGCACGCCACCCACATCTTAGTTCGGACACAGAGCAGTGCTGACACACAAATACTACTGGTCACACGCACATTGAACAATCGGCGCTGCCCCTGCACACTACACCGCACACTGAATACCAGCCGGGGCTACATTTGCGTCCTAGAGCTGGATAACGTACCACTGACAGCATCGCTACTCTGCTTGACGCACAGCCAACGAAAAAATTATCTACCTAGCCATTGAATATTCTGCTGATGTTAAAATTCCAGAAACTTATCCCCAGAAATGCTTTAATTATGCAAATATCTGAACTAAGTGCTGCTCTATCGTTGGTTTGGAAACAATATCCATATGTTTTTTTTAATGCATTTCTCCATTCCGAGAATGAGTATGGCAATTTAAATGCTGACTAATAGCGCCATGTTTTTCTTAAACAATTTTATAATACAAAACTATCAGAAAGAGAAGGAAATAGTATTAATTGTTGAATTTCCGTCTCCAGCACAAAAAGTTGGACAGCCAACCCGTTATCCAATGCGAATCCGTTTATCTTCATCAAAATATATGCTATCCGATCTGTTGCCCGTACCAAACGGATATCGGTACGGGCATCCAATTCTGTGCTCTATTTACTGGAATGGATGTGGGAGGATAATGCGACATCCCCCAGTCAATCACGTGAAGCCAAGACCCAGTCAATGCCGCTTTAAACGCTCTCCACCTGTACGTGGTACTGGAAGTAAGGCCACCGCAACTTGGGAAATTTCCACAGATCTTGGAAAATTAACTCTGAACTTAGGATCTTCCGATTTAAGACGCGATGTAAGGACTTGTTTGGCCTTCTGGTCGAGAGCGTTTTGTATTGGTTTGAAAGAAGACTCAATTTGTTTCAATGCTTTGAGACTGTCGGATTTCAAAATGGAGCTAGGGTGAGCGCGAGAAGTAAGTTAATTACACGGGAGATTAATCACATCACGTCGGCGCACACGTGCCACGTGATCAATCTCCGGCATCTTCGAAATCACCGCCACCGCGACGAACCGACAAAACTCAGACAGCGAAGTCGACGTATGTCGGCACAGGACCCAACCCAGCCAGCAAGACCTCGGGTGGCATGTCACTGGTGGGGCGGTTGTCTCGGGACCGGCACGGTGGCGGCTCGGAAACGTGCTGATGAGTCACGTCATCCTCCTCACTGTCCCCACCCTCGGAGAGCCGGTGACGTCGCAGATGTCAGAGCTCCGACAGCAGACGCGGCTGGAGTGGGCGTCTCGACACGGCGAGACACGACGTCCGATCGCGGCTCCGACAGCAGACGCGGCTGGGGTGGGCGTCTCGACACGGCGAGACACGACGTCCGATCGCGGCTCCGACAGCAGACGCGGCTGGGGTGGGCGTCGCGACACGGCGAGACACGACGTCCGATCGCGGCTCCGACAGCAGACGCGGCTGGGGTGGGCGTCTCGACACGGCGAGACACGACGTCCGATCGCTGATGTCAGAGCTCCGACAGCAGACGCGGCTGGGGTGGGCGTCGCGACACGGCGAGACACGACGTCCGATCGCGGCTCCGACAGCAGACGCGGCTGGGGTGGGCGTCGCGACACGGCGAGACACGACGTCCGATCGCGGCTCAGAGAGCAGACGCGGCTGGGGTGGGCGTCGCGACACGGCGAACTGACGTCGCTGATCGCGGCTCAGAGAGCTACCGACAGCAGACGCGGCTGGGGTGGGCGTCGCGACACGGCGAGACACGACGTCCGATCGCGGCTCAGAGAGCTATCCGACAGCGGTGCCGCCACTTTGGCTTGAGTGGGCGTTTCCATACGGCGAGACGCAAGCATGACGTCTGCTTGCGAAGACAGTCTGAATGATTCTGTCCAAATTGCTCTTTGTCTCTCATACCACTGGCAGTTGGCCGGCTTTATGTTTGCTGTTTGATTAGCGTTAACTCACATTGTTTCTGTCTGAGTAGTGTTATCTTCATGTCAACATACCAGCTTCGCTTTGCATACAACCCGTTGACTGTTTCTTCTGGACGATTTGCTCTGATCACTTCAGTCGTGCCGCTCCCCCTCCTTCGTCCTCTCCCCCGCCTCCAGCGCATCCGCTGTCTGCCTCCCTCACTCCCTCCTCTTATCGCCGGTCGCCGTCGGCCCGCGCCGCACTGATGTCATGAACGCGGCCGTCGACGTCTACCCGGCCGTTGGCGCCCACCCAGCCGTCGGCGCCCACCCAGCCGTCGGCGCCCACCCAGTCGTCGGCGCCCACCCGGCCGTTGGCGCCCACCCGGCCATTGGCGTCCACCCTGCCGTCGGCGCCCAGTCAGCCGTCGGCGCCCACCCAGTCGTTGGCGCCCATCCGGCCGTTGGCGCCCACCCAGCCGTCGGCGCCCACCCAGTCGTCGGCGCCCACCCGGCGGTTGGCGCCCACCCACCCGGCCATTGGCGTCCACCCTGCCGTCGGCGCCCAGTCAGCCGTCGGCGCCCACCCAGCCGTCGGCGCCCACCCAGCCGTCGGCGCCCACACGGTGATCGGCGCCCACCCTGCCGTCGGCGCCCAGTCAGCCGTCGGCGCCCACCCAGCCGTCGGCGCCCACCCAGCCGTCGGCGCTCACCCGGCCGTTGGCGCCCACCCGGCCGTCGGCGCCCATTCAGCCATTGACGCCCACCCTGCCGTCGGCGTCCTATGATTTTTTTTACTTTGACCTTCATGAGGCTACAATTGACAGCACTATTATGCTGGAGTCAATTGACAGTAATTGAACCATGATGTGAAACTAGTCTAAGAACTATAGAAAATAGCAATTGGCAGTGCTATTCGCTTTTGTTTGGCTCCTGCATCCGCCATTTTCTGACTTTGAATGCTTCTTTTGATAACAAATGTAGCTAACAATACACGCTTTCGACCGATTTGTTTTCGCCAATAATGGTCCATAGTTTATTGGAATATGATGGGATGGGGGGAGGGGTCGGTCTCCTTTAGCGATGGCATAATATTTTATGCTTCATGCAGTAGGGTTAAAATGGTATAATTTCGCGGATCATGACAGGCATGTTTCGGAGATAATTTTACGTCGGTAACGTCCCGTCTGTTACCTTCGCAAAGTGTCGGAAAACCACCAGGAAGGTAGAAAATGCACATAGGATGTCTTATTTGTTTCAGGAATTCTCTAAACGCCCAATTAATTAATCATGATATAAAAATGCAAATTTAGATTTAATCTACAATCAGCGCTGCAAGAAACTAAATCTGCGTCTGCTTGAATTATCTAGTATTTGAACTTCATCTCGCTGTTTTTTTTTAATACAATATGCAGATACAGCTTTGAGAGATAGCTATAATTTGACATAATTATTTTACATATGCTGACCTAGGAACGATGGCGTGCGCCGACGCTTCACGGGCCGCCACATCGGAAATACTATTTTATTTTCATCTGTGACCAGCGACAGTCGAATGCCGTTGAATTCGATAGATTTCGCACCCAGAAGCTTCGTCTGACCTCCTGTGCCACCTCATCCATATTTGGTCGCGCCCCCAGATGTTTCGTCTGACCTCCCGTGCCACTCTAACCCATGCAAAGCACACACGCATGGTGAAGCTCTAGCCTATCAACCAGAGTTGAAATATTCAATTTCGCAGCGTCGAAGTGGCTACTTGGTCCGTTCGATTGCGCCATAGTCGGTTGGCAGGGACGATCGCGGGCATTTTTTTCGCGCGAATCACGTAACTGATGAACCGAGAAGCACGGAAATTTTGAAGATGCTGCATTGCTTTATGGTCCAGTTACCTGGAGAAGACGGCAGGGACGTTGGTGGTCCGGATACCTGGAGAACACGGCTGGGACGTTGGTGGTCCGGTTACCTGGAGAACACGGCCGGGACGTTGGTGGTCCGGTTACCTGGAGAACACGGCTGGGACGTTGGTGGTCCGGTTACCTGGAGAACACGGCCGGGACGTTGGTGGTCCGGTTACCTGGAGAACACGGCCGGGACGTTGGTGGTCCGGATACCTGGAGAACACGGCTGGGACGTTGGTGGTCCGGTTACCTGGAGAACACGGCCGGGACGTTGGTGGTCCGGTTACCTGGAGAACACGGCAGGAACGTTGGACGCTCCGTTGAGCTTATAATAATCATATCGAGCAGTCTTGAAAAAGTAAGCCACCAGAGTAGTTGAAGAAAAAAAGCATGTATTAATATATTTCCCATATATATGGCAATACAGTTCCGGAGGTGCACATATCGCTGCTCTGCCGCGTGCGTGGGTGAGAAGCTGAGGTATTTCTGACACCCTATCGATTTTTCGAACAGTTTTCCCAGGTCATTTAATCAATGACTCCGTTGTTACTACCACTCCGTTGTTGAGTATCGCCCGGCCGGTTTATTTGTGCACAACGTCAGTAACAGTGGGAATCGAGGGTTGAACATCCTTGCGAAATTGAAAATCACTCGGATAGCGTCGGACCATTTTTGCTCAGCCCATCATCACCACCATGGGTTGTATAGTTCACTCCATGGCCTCGATGTAGTTCTTCGCATACGAGATAGGAATACATATTACGCCACGAGCTGATGTAAAAATTCATGTAACCCGCTAGTTTTCGACTCTCATGGTTTAATGACATTCTATGCTGTCAGTGGCGCAATTGATATGTCCCACACTGGCAAGCTGCAGCAAATATAATATGTTAAACAAGTAACCTAACTCACTGGATGAGCTTTGCCTATGTGTTCACACGTTAATCCCCATACCTATTTTTTTCTTTACTCGGTGGCACTCTCAAAATGCACTCAGCACTCCAGTCGACGTTCACAACTGTTTCGGTGTGGGCTAATAGCGAATTGGTTTTCGATATTTGGCAGCCACCGGCTGTTATTAGCGCTGTCTATTTCCGTATTCTCTTTTGCTTTCATGCTGTGATTTATCGTGCGCGCCTCAGCATTACCCTAGACTGGATTCGCACTTTCGAAGGTATCGGCTGACGATTCCCACGGTGGCTCTCTGGTCGGCGCTGCTACCACGGGCCCGAGGAACTGCCATCGAGTGATGCCACATCCCCCCCCCCCTCCGCCTCCACCAGCACACACGGTGGAATATTCGCCGATGTCAATATCAAGGGACCGTGCCCACGAGAGCTGTTCAGGTATACGATGCTCTAAGTTGATGGGTGTTTGTGTTCTATGCATCTATGAATGATGCAAGGACCATCTCCTATGTCTTTCGTCAACTCGAGCGAATCATTTGAAGTCAGCTTCAGACATAAAAACAAATCTGGTAATTTCCGTTGCACTTCCTGCAAAATAGCTGGCAGGTAATTCGTAGCACATGCTAAATTACACCCAACACGAAAACCACCATAGATAACTAGCAATAAACCCGGCTGTGCGAATATCTGTTAGAACTTGGGCAAAGCACATTAGCTGCGTGGAAAGGAGCCCCGTACTCTTCAGCTATCTTGAACTTAGACACAGGGGGCGGAGCTAGTTGAATTTCAAAGTAGTTCATATTCAACGAAAGCAAGTTCTCTGGCGTTAACAATGGAACATGGGCGCTTCGTTATGTGTTCATAAACATGGCTACAAACGCCACACCAATAATTGCAACCACCACAGATCAATAGGCGCAGATGGATTACCTTGCACTTCCAAGATTCCGTTCCCTCTTTTCAAATTATGCCTATTGATGGCAAATAAATGGTGTTGCCAAGGCAAAATCCATAGCGTATGTCGTCGTAATGAACTCATCTCGCAAGGAGACTTCCAAAACGGGAATGCAATAATCGCATCCGAGGCTGGTAAATTATCTCCAAATCAGAGTCTCATCTGATTGAATGACCGAATGCCGCTAGGCTCTGAGGTCTTCCAACATGCAGCGTATTTTATTACTTATATTGCGCCGCCTATGTACCAATCAAGACCCTCTACTTAGGTATTTCCGTCCGGCTAATCGAAGCCGGGACGTCACTCTGTTCCGGGAGCTCGGCCGGGGCTCGTAAAGCTGGCTTGGGCATCGTCTTTGATGGCTTAGTGGCGGATTGTTTCTGGCGAGTCAGGGTAACGAGGTGCAGTTGATCAGTCAATACGCGATTAAAGGGCCCATGAAACGGCCGGCTTTAACTTTGCGCTGAGATTCATACCCAAATCTCAGCATTCAATAGGAACGGAACTAATGCTCAATGATCTAGCAGACGTGTTAACACGCGCCCTGGAGGCCCTCTGAAAATTACGCGCATTGAAGACGGGGAGGGGGGGGGGGGGGCGGCGGCGGGTTCCCCTCCCCCTCATCAGATCTCGGCTTCGATTAAAGCTAGGGTAACGACATTTTCAGAGTAGATGGTTATCGTGGCGAACTCTATTATGTGTAAATATCATGACCTTTGGTCAATATCTTCAAAGTCAAATTAGATCACATATGTCACATTTTGCTTGTTTTGCGTGGCTTGGCTCGACATGGTTATGGATCGCTGCGATTGTGTTTCAATGCTCCAAAATGGGCATCAATGATGTTTTGAACATGACTAATGATGCAATGCAGGTAATAGATCCGGAATTTGGCCTCAGGTTACCTATATATCAACACTTGATCGGGTCAGTTACCGGTTCCAGTTACCGGAACCTGCTGGACCGGCGGGCGGACAGGCGCAATCGGCTTCACGAAGAATGGGCTGAAGTACTTGAATGAAGTATGGAAACGCTTAGGTTCACAATGACAACAACAACAAAAACGGTAGTTTTCAGGATGTGTAGGGAGTAACATGCAAAAAGACATTAATCGCGAGCCAGTCATTTGCGTTATAACAACCTTCCAATTGAACAAATGTGTTCCATTGACCTGTGATGACCTCGGTGACCTAGCATGACCTTGAAACAATATAGCATAAAAATATACATGAAACAACTCGCTAGTATTGCCAAGAACCCCAGCGTAGCTGCCAGCTGGCGCCCGATAGATAATGGAGACGGGGGGGAAGCAGTTTTACCGGTTGGGTGGGGGCGGTCCGGTGAGCGCCTGGGCAGAGGCGGGAGATGTCCTGTCACCCGGTCAGAAGGGCTTCCGGTCCTTTGATGGTGTGCTGGAGCACAACTTTGTGATCCAGTGTGCTGTCAATGGGGCCCGTCGCTCCAATGAAGGGTGCCATGTGGCGTTTGTCGACCTGGCCAATGCGTTCGGCTCGGTCCCCCATTCACACCTTTGGAGTGTCCTGGACGCCTTCGGTCTTCCGGCCGAGGCTATGGGCATTCTACGTGACCTCTACGAGGGTTCGTCTACCAGATTCCGCACTGGTGGAGGCCTGACGGCCAGTGTCGACACCCTGCGGGGTGTTCGGCAAGGCTGTCCGCTCAGTGGGCTGCTTTTCAATATTGGAATGGAGCCCCTGCTGCGTGCGCTGGAGCGCGCGGAGATCAAGTGCCTAGCGTTTGCGGACGACCTGGCACTGATCTTCCCCACCGCCGAGGTTGCTCGGCGTGGGCTTGGCGTGCTCGAGCGCGGCTGCCGCTGGTGTGGGCTGCAGCCGAACCCAGCAAAATCAGGACTGCTGTCGGTGCGGGCCGTCGCCCCGCCCGACCTCATGCTGTGTGGGTACCGCTGCCCGCCATCGAGGTGGGCAGCTCTTACCGGTACCTGGGTCGACAGGTGGGTCACACTCGACTCTCGCAGCCGCCGCTTCAGGTGCTGGCTGAAGCTCGTCGGGACGCTGAAAGGCTGTGCGATTCGGCTCTTGCCCCTTGGCAAAAGCTGGACGCGCTGCGTACTTTCATCGTCCCGCGACTCACCCACTGCCTGCGGCTTGGCGTGCTGCCTAAGGGCCACTTCGAGCTTTCGACGTGGCGCTCCGCTGGCGAGTGAAGGGAATCCTCGGCGTGCCGTGTAGTGCCGTCGGGGGCTACCTGTACGCGCCTGTCTCGTCGGGTGGCGTGGGGCTGACGGAGTTTGGGACGGAGGCGGACGTCTTGATGGCGGCTGCCACGTCGCAGCTCCTCCGCTCCCGTGACCCCGAGACGGCGCGCCTCGCCAACGTCGAGCTCGAGACCGTGGTCCGCCGTCGGCTCGGCCGGGCACCAACACCAGCTGACCTGGCAGCCTACCTGAATGGGGAGCGGATGCGAGATGGCGGTGACGTGTCTTCACGATTCACGCGTACTCGTGTCGCCACTGTGGCGCTGGCCTCCCGAGTAGCCATCGCGTGGCACGCTGCTGTCCCCGGCCCGGTGCTCCACGTGGGCACCGCGGCTGTCGAGCCGCGCAGGGAGGCCCGCACTGTCCGGGATGCGGTCCGCCAACGCGCGCTGGCGGACCTCCTGGCCAAACCCCACCAGGGCAAGGTCATGGAGTGTGTCGCCAGCCAGCCTGTGAGCTCCCATTATATGTATAATGGGAGTTTCACACGGTTTGCCGAATGGCGGTTCGTGCACCGGGCAAGGCTGGGCCTCGTGCCGCTTAACGGCTACCAGCGCGGCGCACGGGACCGGCGCTGCCGTCGCTGTGGTTACACCAACGAGACGTTGCCCCACGTTCTCAACCATTGCCGGCCGCACAGTGCTGCGTTTCAGCTGCGCCACAACGCAGTGCTGTCCCGCCTCACAAAGGCGGTGCCGCAGCGTGGCGGCACGGAGCTGCGCGTCAACCGACGGGTCCCGGGCGTGGACTCTGTCCTCCGCCCGGACCTGGTCGTGACGCGCGGCAACGAGGTCTCGTTGGTCGATGTAACAATCGCCTTCGAGAACCGAGCCGCAGCGCTGCGTGCCGCAGCCGACGGGAAGCTGGCGAAGTATGCCCCCTCGTGAGCATCTCCGCCAGCAGGGCAAAACGGCCTCAATCCACGGCTTCGTCGTGGGCTCCCTCGGTACTTGGTACCGGGGGAACGAGGCCGTGTGCTCAAACAGTTACGTGTCAGTCGCTTCTATGCGAAGCTGATGCGTCAGCTGCTGGTGAGTGACACCCTGAGGTGGTCCCGTGACGTGTACGTTGAACACGTCACCGGGCACCGCCAGTACCAGCAACCCGCGGCCGTACGTCACGACCGCGGATAGGCAGAGTGTTACGCCATATCATGCGGGGCCCTGGGTGGAGGGGGCGAGGGGCCCTCGATGGCTCCGCCCTGGGGGCTCCTTGTCCTTTCCCAGGAACCACCTACCCCTCGGGCGTTGCGGCGGCGGCTGGCGCTGACTGGAGCAGCGTTGGGTGCTGCCGCCCCGACTTTTGGCCCGGCCGCGTGCTCGCCTGCGAGCGTTGCGGTCGGGCCCCGGTGGCGCGCCAATTGTACACCGTGCTGGCGCGCCGCTCCGGGCTGGGGCGTGTGGTGCTCGCGCCGGGCCCGCTCTACGGGCCGCGGCGTGGGAGGTGTGTTTTTAAATCATCTGTACTTGTTTATTTTAGGGCGGGCCGTCTCTCGGCCCACGGTTTTTATGGCCCTTTTGGCCGCCGTGGCATTTATTTTTTATCTGTTATGATTGTGTGTAGTGTTTGTTGTTATGTTTGTTTGTTCTTTTATTGTTTTTGTTGCCTGTTTTAATTAGAGGGCGGCCCGCCCGGCATCTTACATGCCATTTTTAGCTTTTTAGCCGGCGTTGCGGCCGCGGCCGTGCGGCGCCGGCTTTTTAACGTTCTTGTTTTGTTTTGTATTTGTGTGTTTGGTGTGGTGTGCTCCCGGGCGGCCTGCCACGCCAGGTTTCGGCCGCCGGGGGCTACCGGAGCAGATTGGTGTGTGGCCGGGCACCAGCGTGGTGCCCGGCCACGAGTAAATGTTATGGTAAATGAAATGTATGATGGTAAAACATTTTGCATCTTGCCGATATACGGGAAGCGCATCAGCGCCGTTTTCGCGGTCTGGCGCCACGAAATGTTTTGAATTTGACAGCCTCTAACTCGAGAAAAATGTTCGGCCGATTTTCGTTTTTCTTGGCATAAGCGACGTGCAGGCATTTATCACCAGGTACCGAAAATGGCGTGCATCGACTCGTGAAGTCTGGAGCTATTTACGAAAAACCAGCGAGGTGGGCGGATTTCGCCCTCCTGTCCAGTACACGAGTTAACAGGAAATGACGTTTATCTGTCTAGGACAAAAGCGCCTACATAGGGAAGTGAGGGAGCGTGGGGGAGCGTGCGGTGGAAGCGGTGACCTATTTAGTTAAATCATTTAGACATAGCACCTGCCCATGGAGATCATGATGGTCCAATAATTATAAGCGATGCTCCCACACCGGATAGATCACACCGGATAGATCGCCTGTACCTCATCTCCATATCGATTGTTTAGCCGACGGCGACCCTCTGAATGGAAAAGGCTCGTGGAGGTTGTGAGTGCAACTCACGATATTTTCGCAATCGGCGTCGCCGCCCTACAGAAATAGTGCTCCTACACCAGGGGTGAAACACTTTTTACTTATCTGACGTCCCTTCTAAAGCACCAGCGCCCTTAATTAACGCCCCTGATTAATGTCTACATGCACAATTGGTGGATAATTTTTCTTCCTGGGACGAAAAGAGCATTTTGATGACGAAATGCCATGAATGGAATGTCTTATTCCGCGTGGAGCCTGCTCCATGCAGTGGCGTAGCCAGATTATTGTTCGGGGAAGGAGGGGGGGGGGAGGGGTGCAAATATGAAGAGGGCCCCTATCTACTTACC